>MU392575.1:0-268070 GCA_022578505.1 Nemania abortiva
TTAACTATAATAGATTTAATAGTTTTAATAAAAAAATTATAAGCTAAAAATTTAATATATTATATTTTATTAAGCTTTAAATTACTACTAATATTAATGAATATTTATTAAGCTATAACATTAAATTTAATTAAGCTAAATATAAAGTTTAGTTTTAATTAATTAATTATTTATTTAATTAATTAATTTTTAATATAAAGTAATATTTTTTAAAAGTTTTAATTAATATTTTTTTAAATAAGTTTATTATATATATAGTATTATATATATAACTAACAAATATTTTATTTATAAAAAATATAATAAACTAAGTTTTTAAGCTTTATTTAATAAATAGCGGCTTAAATATAAAGCTTTTAATTTATAACAAGTATTATTAAAAAAAAAAAAAAAAAAAAAAAGAATTAAATAAATATAAAAAAATATTAGTTAATAAAAAATTAAAAAAAGAATTAAAAAGTATTAAAGAGGGTTTATATAAACGATTTGCGGTAGTTAGGGTGGTCTGTGAGGGGGTAGTCCGTGAGGGGGGGGATTATTTTATAGAGACAATAGTATAATAGCATTCGTTTTCAGGTTGATTACTTAAGTCTATACTTTCAGTACCTTCATTTAATGGGAATTGCACGCTATGAAAATAACCACAGCCAGTAATCTTGTCCACATTTCGTGGGGCATATCACGAGCCCTACGGGATAAATGTGGTGATATGGGGATTCCATTTCCGGATGCCAGAACTTTCAGCTTGGAATTTCAAAATTTGTATATAATGTTGAATTTTGGTACAAAATGGCTTTGTCGACTTGTGGCTAAATGAATGGCGATTCCTTAAGACTGGCTCTCCAATTTGCGGCAAGGAATAAGTATTCTCCCTATCGGGTACTAGCATTTAGTGACGCTATCTTGCATATGCTGTGTTACGACCTGGCTACCTTAGATGACTAAAGGTAGCTTGGAGTATCAGGTAGATATTCCTAAGGGTAAGGGTTGTATTGAAACGGCTCAGTGCTCATCAACACAAACCGCACTCTGGAGGCCCGAACACCTTCGTACTTAAGCACTTCCAGAGGGTTTCAGTAGGGTACAGGGGTAACAAGTCTTGAATTCTTGGTGGAGGAGACCCCTCTGGGCCAACCTGCCTAGCTAACTAAAGAAAAACTGAATCTAGGGGGGTAAGCTATTATATAGGAAAAATTCAACGCTAAGTGCTTAGCTAATAAGGTGGGTGCCATGGTGGCCCTGCCACCCGCACCGTCTCAGTATGTAACGTGAATAAATAGATAGTAGGACTTGTTGCGGTCGTAGGGATGTTCTCCCTATACAGTGATTCTAAGAAGTAAATGTATACTTAGATTGATAAGTTAAGTAGGAAATGACTGTCTGCTAGTTACATAGAGATTCGTTGTTTATATAATAATTCCCTCCCTTGCACAACACCTGTTGCCTGTTCGCTCCTAAGAGCTCCTAGAGCAACCGCTCTATCTGCTCTAAGGAGCTATGAGAGCAGCTCCCTATGACCCGCAGAGCTGCGCGTCACGTGACATCGAATTCCCAGGTTCTCGCCTACCCGTCTCGGTATAGCCCTGCGCCCCTTCGTTGTTTTATTGTTGGTTCGTAACATGCATGCTGTCTTCCTACTATGTTATTCCGTTCAAACTCTGGTGGCTGAGAAAAATCGGCCGATGAGGAAAGCGGTCAGCTTATCTCAAGTATGTAGCCGCCAATCGTTTCAGCTAACGCGCATTACTGTTCTCTAGGACATAAAGCCTCGGTCTTTAGAGTCAACTACTCTGCTGTCACTTTGGGATCCTATTTGACCCCCATTTAACCCGCTGTTATTAAATCTTGCACATAGAATCAATCATGCATTCAAAACCGAAGTGCCCGGTTTGCGAGAAGGTTGATTTGGTCCTTACAGGTTGCTCCGAGCCACAGTCAAAACCACTAACGGTGGGGACATTTGCGGAGATACGGCAAAACCAAGATTGTGATATCTGTCGGTTCGTTATCGAAAAGCTCAGCGAGAACCCGGCAAGGGATGCATATAAAGATGGGTGCCCGGTGATATTCTTCCGTTGGGATCCTCCGGAAGATTACCTGTATGGCTTCGGACCCCTTGAGGGCGAGATAAATTGTCTGGCTTGCGACCTGGACCACCAATATCTCACGCTGGCCGATCTAAAGCTCGCCGACCCGAATCCCGACTGGATCGATCTGAATAGAGTGCGTGCTTGGGCAAAGTCTTGCGATTCTGAGCATGCTGGCACATGCCACAGCCTAACGGGATGGGCAAACACTCCTCTGGCTCTGGCACCATTGCTCCTTGTAGACGTTGTTTCCAAGTGCCTTATAGAAATTCCCATCGAACGAATTCCTGATATTCGATATGTTACTCTAAGTTACGTATGGGGCCAAGCACGGGATATTCTCGAGACAAGAAGAGGGAACGAGCAAGATTTACGTCAGAAACATGCACTCGCATCACCGCCCTACGAACCTCGTCTACCCAACACTATCCGCGACGCCATTGAGCTCGTATACCGCTTAGATATACCCTATCTATGGGTCGATAGGCTGTGTATTGTCCAAAATGACCCCGATAGGAAACTACCGCAGTTGGAGCAGATGGGTGCCATATATGCGAATGCCTATATGACACTCGTAGCCGTTGATGGAAGGGATGCTAATCACGGTCTCCGAGGATCCTGCCCAGGGATTGCGAGTCCTCGCGTTCTGGGAACTCCGATGCTAACGTTCTCACCATCAAGGAAGACCTTGGTTGTTGAGCCCGACTTTGCACCACGATTCGGCACAGGCGAGTGGTATCGCCGAGGGTGGACATTTCAGGAGCGCACACTTTCTAATCGTAACCTGGTCTTCCAGCAAGGGCGCGTTTTCTGGGAGTGTCAAGGTGCTGTATGGACAGAAGAGCTGGCGTATGGTCCTTCGTCCGAACCAGCCGCAAGAGATAAGGAGCGTGATTTAGGTGGAACTTCGGGCACATTGCGTCACTACAACATCAATCTTAGTCGATGGCCTGATCTTAACGAGTACGAGATCCTCGTTAGGAGCTATAGCGAGCTGCTCCTGACATTTCCTAGTGATGTCTTGCATGCCTTTACTGGTGTAATAAACACTCTATCTCGATCTTTTCCCGGCGGCATGTTGTATGGGATACCAGAATACTTCTTTGACTACGCTATTATCTGGGCACCTTATACGCCTATCCAGCGTCGACTCGTCCATGGCATGTTGGATCCAGCATTCCCAAGCTGGTCCTGGGTTGGTTGGACTGGAGGGGCAATTAATTTGAGTATTTCGCTTATGATGCGTCAACGTATCAGCGCAGGGCGTAACATCATGCCTTGGGATAACATTGAGATCTATCCTAAGGTCAACTGGCACAAGGTCGACCTAGACACTGGTAAGAAGCACGCAATCGACAACAGCTACTACGAAACAGCAAAAATGAGGAATGATAAAGCTGCATCGTTGCCGGATGGCTGGTCAAGGTTTCCAGTGACCCGAGATGAGAGCACATGGGAAGGATTTGCTCATAGCAATATCCCAGGATATGTCTTCCCATGGCCGCTGAAGATCACAGAGCAGTCGTCAAATAAAACTGCAGGCTCCTTCAAGCCGTACCTTTCCTTTCGGACTTCTCGCGCTTTCCTATTTGTCGGCGCTCGTCTACACCACGAATGGGAAGAGAGGGTCTGGTCCAGAGCGGCTAACGCTGTGGTACCAAGAGTATCGATGTTCCATCTTCGCGATAATAACGGCAATTGGGCTGGAGTGCTAGAGTCTAACGGGGCCGAAGAAAGTCTTTCTGCAAGCCACGAAGCTTGGGAGTGTGTAGTGGTTTCAGGGGGCATCGCATGGAAAGATGCGGATGGTGAACCCACTAGCTTAGTGGAATGGGCTCAAGTTGACCTTATTCAATCACTGCCTAAGTATGAGTTTTATAACGTCCTCTTCATTGAATGGGAGGGGGGTATTGCATATAGAAAAGCAGTCGGGAGGGTGTGGAAAGAGGCTTGGGAGCAGCTAGATACGTCGGATATCGATGTTATCTTGGGCTAAGGCATGATTCCGAAAGGAACTCAGCATCTAGTAACGAAGTTGTCTAAGCAAAGCCTACTCGAAAATATTCTCTAAAATAGTACTAAGGACAACAAAGTTTAACATTCGCAATTACGGGTAGAGTTCATGGTGTTCCCTATATTCTAATCTGCTGCCATGGTCAGCTTGCCTCCCTCCTTCCTTCGAGAAACGATTTTTTAGTGGAAATTGTTATGTCTATAACACCAAAACGAGATAAAAGGACGAATATCTCTGAGTTTAGATAAATTCTATTATAACTCAAAATTCTTAATAAAGACAAGTCCGAATCGAAGAGACGAGTAACTAAGCTTGCACAGCCTTGAGAACCCTCTGATACGCGAGCTTCAGCCAATTCGAGAACTCGACGGTGATGTGCTTGCGAAGGCCATCTAGGACCTCTGGGGGTGCCGAATCAG
Organism: Nemania abortiva; assembly: GCA_022578505.1. Taxonomy (NCBI): domain Eukaryota; kingdom Fungi; phylum Ascomycota; class Sordariomycetes; order Xylariales; family Xylariaceae; genus Nemania; species Nemania abortiva. The sequence continues at coordinate 4,521 of MU392575.1, forward strand.
GAATCCAGATGCCCGAATAGATCTCAACACCATGGCCGCCCGGAAGATCACGGAAAGCCGTGAGGCTGTGCGCGAAGACAGTACCGTCCTTAAGATGCAGGGCAAGCGGGGCCTGGGTATCAGCAGGGAATTCCTGGAGCGTGGGGAGGAAGTCGGGTTTGGGCTCCAGGATTCCTTTGAAATAAGTGATGGGTCCCGGTCCCCAGTTCTCGATAGACTCTAGTACGGCGGTAGGATCGCGGACCCCCGACCCGGAGAGACTGAGGTAGTGCTCCGGGGAAGACTCTAGGAAATCGTTCGGCCACCCGACGCCGAACGAGTAGAACCAGCGGGCGACGGTGGTGGCGTTGAAGAAGGAGCGCGGCGCGTAGCCCTGCGCGCGCATCGTGCCGCCGACGAAAGTTCCGGTCGAGTTCGCGAGCGTCTTGTGCCAGAACACGTCGGCGGCAGCGACGTCAGACGCGATCAAGGCATTTGTGCCGTTCTCGCCTAGGCGAGAACGGAAGAGCAGGATTGCCTTGTTGGCTTGAGGGAGTTCGAGACTATTGAGGTCCTTGGATGGGCCCTCGATGACGGCCACGGGAAGCTCCGAAGGCAGCCGAGTTACGGGTCCGGCGAGGGACCCGAGCGCTACCGTCAAGAGGAGGATAGTGGTCTTGAGCGCCATTGCAAATTGGTATCGAAACTGTGAAAGTCGCTAGTCGGCTGTCTTGGTTGGGTGATGTCCTTGTGATGGTATCGAGACTCAAATCGGCGAGAATCGCTGGTATTTATTCAGATGCGCCAACATACTACTTACCTAGAACCGCATGCTTTAATGATTTCGAAGCTCGATGCCGCAATAAGCTTCGATCTAATGAATAATCATCCTAGCTATAAAGCTCGGCAGTGCTAAACGATACCGAGCCATGATTCCAAGGGTACATACAGCATACAACAAATCAGGCCTTGTCGTCCTGCTACCTAGTCCTGCAGTCATTGGGGCCGTGTAGGCCAGGGGGTTAAATGAATGTTTTCCGTATAAGATCCTAGCGCTAGGTTGGGAAAGCTGAGGTTAGCTTACTGTTTAATTGCTGATCGATTTGGCACCATGACAATTATCTAAGCTTGGCAGAAACCGTACGGAGTAGACTGAAGGTAATAGACTAGCATCTCGCTTATCTAAATGTCTACCGAGTGACTACTCCAACACGATACCACCCGCGGTGCAGGCTCGCGCTCGCATTCGCATCCTTCCAAATAATCCGGTGGTCCGGCATCTGGAGCGAAAATCGGGGGCCTAGGGTTCCGGATCACAGCCTCCGGAGTAGAGAGTCATCGCCGATTACCTACATGTACCAGATCCAAACCCAAATCTCTATATAGGACTGAACAGCCTCTACGAAAACTTCACCATCTCGCAGATGACAGCTTCTTCGTATTTCTCGTTTACTCGCCCTTGACCTACGTTAGGTCTAATCAACATGCAAGCGCTTTGAATTTCAACTAGAGATGCTGCACTATTCGAAACGACACAGAACCGATTTTATAAGCCAATAAAAAGGGATTGCTCTTGATGGCTTGTTGGCGGATGCCTATCATAAGGTACTCCCATCAATGCGTTATCTCAAGTCGGACTGCGATGTCCTCAACTCCAATTGCAGTATGAGCAAACTATGATCGACAGTTTCTATGACAAGGCCTTGTGAATCAAGGGTTTGGAACATAGCTAAATTTCAACTGACAATTCCCTTGGGGTCTCAAGTCCATAGCTCTCCCGCCTTTCTTTCAGGAAGATCAAAGCTTATTTATATTCATATAGTCTTGTCTATTCATTCCTGGGGATGGCGTTCTATGAGTACCTGTCCAAGAGCCACTCGTGCCAAAACCTCCTTCAATAACCTCGATACAGTTTAGAAGGTCTCAATTGGATCTGGGTTAGACATAGGAGAGAGGTAGGGTTAGGAGCTCGTAAATATTGGCTAGGTGTGGCTCGTAGCCTCCTCCGAAGTCGGAAGTCCTATCTTGTAGCTGATTGCTGTGTGGCAGTAGCAGACAATGTCTTTCTGTTAATTGTCCGTTTTATCCCATGCCTTAGGTATTTGAGTATAGTAGCTAGTGTGCACATAAAGGTAGAAGAGCTGATGTGGGAGCTTGAGATCTCGAACACCAAGCGGGAGAAAACGCCCATTTAGGAATCTTAGTATTAAACGGAACAAAAAGAGAGAGAGTTTCCCACACATACGTAACTCGTAGAGTTCTAATTTGATGATAGGGCAGGCATTTGGGCACCTTGCCTCTAAGAGGCTTAGGTTGACTCATGGGGCTAGTCAGTCCAAATTTCGTTGTTTTCCTATTCATTGAGCTATAGTCTTACAGTAGTAGTGTTTTTTTTGTTCTTAGGATGTAGGTTAGCCGTTCGGCCTGCTGCTCGACATACGTTGATTTCCCCCAAATCAAATATCTAGAAGTGATTAGACGTGCACGGCTAAACTCTGGTTGTCGGCCGACATATTCCTAGTTCAAAAACTTTGGATAGATGGACTCTCCTTTTCGAGAGCTACCTGGGATTTTTTTTAGCTTCAGACTGGAATCTATTAGTGCAGGACGTATAAAAGAAAATTTGGAATCTATATTTAATCACTAGCTCTTCCCATGTATAAACGGGCATCATTATAGGGGTACTAAGAGAGGCCGCACGGGGCGCGTAGGGGTTTAGAGGTCATAGAAGGCCTCAAACACACAAGAAATGTGTTATAGTACGTAACAGGTAACTACATCTTGAGGCAGAACTACCACAGGGCGTATAGACAAAGAAGCCTCTACCTACATATAGTAGATGGTATCCAGAAGGGTAGTTAAAAGACATTTGTGCGGCAACAATAGTCATCACCCACCCCTAGCCTAAGGTTTTTGACGAAATGGATAAAAGTAGGACCCCTAGTAGGACTGAAAAATCGATTAAAAGGGATAGAAGGACTGGCGGTACCGGCGCAAGAAGTACGCAAATGGGAGAACCGCACACCATATTTTAGTCACCAATACACTACGTATTGAAGTATGGTATATTAGTTGGTAAGAAAATTAGTCGCCTAAGAATTGGGGTTGAAGATATATCTGGTCAGTGTGGTCCCTAGAGACTGGAATAAGTGGAATGGCTAGCTAGAGAGAAAACCTTTGACGAATTTTATACTTGACTAATTGAATTTCCTACTTTCTAGAATTTACTCACAACTGAGAGAAGTGATGGGCGCAGATAATCCGCACCGCTTTAGTTTGAGGAGTGAATAACCGGCGAGTGAGTCGGTAAAGAATTATACCAGGTTTTCACAAGTAAATATATTTATCAAAAGAGCTACGTCGACAAAGATAGCCCGAAGAATCACAAATACGAGCTAAGACCCCTTTTCTAAGCTAATATATCCGAAGCATGCTTTTGCGCCGATAGATAAAGTCAACATCGCATTATGACTCTCTAGACTTCTCAAAGAAATGCCCATTGTTTTGTATCACCAATATATGACTATACCTCAATGAACATCGAGCCCAAGGATCTGACAAGGTATTCAGCCGGCATTGACACGTAAAAAATATGAAAGAACACAACGATTTGAATGAAGTTAAAGTGAGGGTGTGCTTAAAGCAACACGTTAGGAACAATAGTGCTCCGCTCTACAGTTCTAGTGTTTATGTAACTCGAGTTGAAATGAGTTGAGACGTTGACCCGTGATGCTGCGTCTGTATTGGAACGGCTAATTACTCGACGTCCAAACTTCCTAGGATATTAGAGCGCAGGTAGCTCGGCCTTGGGAGTTTTGTGAGTGGTTACTTGAATAGTCGAGAGTTGACGTGGATCTAAACAATCGGAGTCATAGTCTTTGAGCCATTACTATGCAGTTTTGCACTGCAATCAAGCACAAAACTATTGAATGTCTACCTAAACTGTGTGCATAGATAAACTATACACGTTGTCGGTACTAAACGAGTTTAAGCTTGACTTCTATCCTACCAAACCAGGCTTATCGTGCCTTAAATTCCCTATTGTGTATGTTGCAGCGGTTATTCTGTTTTTTTTTTAGATGATAACACTAATACCGACTTCACGTAATTGTTAAAAGCTCCCGAATTGTGCCAGCATATCTCAATTGAGCAATAAAGCATCTACTGTCTGGAGCGGCCGAACTTTAAGTTATGAATATGAAACTTCGCAAAATGTATGTACTTGGTGGTAAGACAAGTGCAAAATGAGGCTAACTTTCGACAAGGCTGCTTACCTCTACCTAGGTATGCAGTACCAGCTAGCTACAACTGTTTCTATTGCTCCTATGCTGTACACTCCCTGATAACTCGTATGTAAGTATAGACTAGGTCGCGGCGTAAGGTATGGTGGCTAGTGGCTTGTGGCTTAGCTGCATAGGCCGCTTAGTCATGAATAGCAGAGCCTAAACTTTTGGTTAATTCTGCAAAAACTTTTTTCAATCCCCGGTTAGTTCCACATCCCCCCTGCTTCAATCAGCTACATTGTTTAAGCACACAGATGGCTGCTTTTTAGCAGCATATTATGTATTTAAGAAAGTACCTATCGTTCTAGGCGCTACATTTAACATTATAAAGGAGATCCGGGGAGAGAGAAGTAGGTACTTGAAGATCTATTGATTATTGGCTTATTACCCTGGTCAACAAAGTACTGGTGCCGGATGCACAACACAAAAGCCGACTTCTCTTAATTACTAGGATGCATATAGCTACCTACATAGGTAGTTCTACATATAATCAACGGTTACAATAACTTAAACCTTCGTAACCGGTACTACCTAACCCTCCACTAACAACCCAGGGTGCATTACAATATTACTATCAGCGCCACAACAAATGTACAGGCAGCAACGCTCTCGGTGTACGGTGCCATGAATGGCCATGGGCCACCTATCCCTTTAATTGCTGCTTCGAAATATCTTTTGGCCCGACCCAGTTTTTGATATGCTGTACAGCACATGGTAAGCTGCAAAAATAACAGACTTAGATCCGGCAAAGATTTGCAATTCTCCGGGTTTGGGGCGAGGCTAGACCAACATTTTGCGCAGCACTCAGTTGTACCATGTTCACAAGATGCGATGCAACTTGAGCTTTTCCGGTACGGTGAGTAGCGTAGTAGTGTATCGGTAACGTCGTTTACGGAGTGGAGTGTCTGTCCACGGTACATTGCCCGGCCTACAAAACACTACCTAATGTACACTAAAGTACATACATTTCACTTACAAGTATACCTACTACACATGCGGTGCTGTGATGGGCTAGGATTTCACGCAACCAAACATTCTGAGTGTCTGCAAAACCTCCTAGAGACGCCTCAGATACTTGAAGATGACGACCCGCATCGCGGTCCACGGGGTTGCTTCCGGTCATAAAACATAACTTCCAGCCAATAATACGCACAGGGGAATCCTTCCCGTCTGGTCGTCGCCTTCGAAACACGTTCTGCGCTGCGCTATTCCGCATTAGTATTTATGATAATCCCGCTCGACCGACTTGTTGTGTGGTTCTATAACAAGCCTGAAAGCTAATCCTGGACGTTCTGCGCCAAACTATTGACAGTAGACCAGTTGCATCAGCCCTTTCAGGAATGGTTCGGTTCATTGGATATATTGAGTAGTTTGGCCAGCTTCATTCGATAGAAATTTTAACAGAGTTTGATTGTTGATGTTATTATTGTGCTGCTGGCATAATCACTAATTCACTTCATCAATCCATCGTTTCACAGAGGATTAAAAAGGCAAAGGCTTCTATCCAGATTCTCTATTACTCCAAACTCCAAAATATGCCAACTAAACGCACCTTGTCAGGAACCTACATTGCTCCCCAGGATAGCGACCATCCGAGCAGCTCACTAGTCGCGTCAATAAGAGCGATTAGTCCTCAATCAACCCCCATCATCCGAACAACTGGTCCCATCCCCCTCGATGCTAGATCGCATGTTGAGTACCTAAGCAGGTTCGACCTCGCTCAGGTTGTACAGTGGTTAAAGATGTGCCAAGGATCGCGGAGGATATCAACTGCTATGGAGACAACTATCCAATGCGTACCATCGTCCCTAAAAGTAGCACCAAAGGCTGAAAAGAGTCTGTGCGAAGATAATTGTGGCATGTACCCATGTACCTTTTGCAACAGGACGTTCAAAAAGAAAGGGTTTTGGGTACAGCATGAAGTAACGCTTCATGAGCCGCAGAAGCAGTGGTCTTGCCCGGCGATCGGTTGCAACCGCATATTCTCGACAGGGAACAAGTTCAACCAACACCACAAAAGAGACCACGGATGCGAGGCCTGCACCCACGACAAGGACCCAGACTGCATTGTGAGGCCGTCTGTCAAGTCAGCTTGGGGCTGCGGCTTTTGCATAGCTTTCCTAGAGAGCTGGGAAACCAGAGTTAACCACCTAGAAACCCATTTTCGGAATGGATCCAAGAGGGCAGAGTGGGACCTTTCCAAGGTGATTCAAGGCCTGCTCCTTCGGTCATCCGTGAATCGTGCCTGGAGGTCTTTGATGGCTCAACAATACGGCCCTTTAGAGCAAGAATGGCCTGTCCCAAAGTGGCCACGAGACTCTTTCGAGAAGCTTTGGATGGCTCTTCGATATGACATGAGCGAGGAGAGTGCCCTACAGGTGGCCCGTCTGACATATGATATGCTATCTCCTCTTGAGCCAGAAGGTGGCCGTCTAGCGGAAGCGGCGAACAGCCCTATCGGTAATATCCATAGTATGGCAACTGATGAAAGCGCTTTCCGAGTAGAATGTCTCTTCGATACCAGCGACACTTCACACAACCTCGAATCAACAAACGATTCTATCCAGAATTTCTACCCAGATCCTGATGCTGCTAGCGCCGAAACCGCGGGGTCTACTGGTGGATATTCAGAATTGCAATTGGGTGAGGATACCCTTGGTGTGGACTGGGTGTTGTGGCCGGATCACTACGGGCCGGGAGGGACAATAATGTGTGCTCCCTGAAACTCAGATAAGTAGATGGAATATGTATATTGGCGCAAGGTAATAGAATTTATATCAGATTAAACTAGCTTCCTCATCACCCTTTGAAAAGCTAAATTGGATGATCTCTCGTAAGGAGCTATCACTTGTCTGCCTCATTTCTTCCTAGATTTTTTTTCCATGCCAAATATGCCCTTTGCAATTCTGGATGTGCGTAATACGGCCAGCAGCACCACCCAGCCCCCCTACCTAGAATGGCTAATTCCTAGAGCTCAGGCTTCGGACCTCGACTTATTAGGGCTTCACCTACTAACTTCTTAGTTTGCTGTATCACTAGACCAGTCGACTCTATTCTTGATAGGGCAATACCTACTAGTAAGTCTCTCACTTTCACGGCGCCTCTTTTTTTACCAATGTTTTGATAAAGCTAAGCCTACGCACAGCCTAAACAAGCCATGGGGCGGGTACGCGAGCCCGACCAGACCTTTCTTGACAGACCTTTCTTGAGTATCCGCCTGATCACCTGCCCTACCTAGCCTTAGCTATAGGTTAGGTAGGTTGGGAGCAGCTCTCTAGGAGCCGGCCAATTCCAGATAGAGTACTGGTAGTATAGAGAAGATGTAGCTATTTGAGCGTCATGATGGTTTTTGCGATAGGGCGTATGTTTAAGCTACCCAGGCCACACTTCGTATGACTTGTCCAGCTTCGAAGATATCTGATATTAGTGAGAGAATAGAGACATACCGACTGAGAGGAATAGTCGCTCTGGAAAGATATCATCTTAACTACATGTAATATTGCTACCTATGCGGCGCGATACGCATGAGCTCAAGTCCTCGGGTTACATGTTCCTTGACTTTTCTCCACGAGGACAATTATCGCCAAAATATCGGTACCAGATCATCGTAGGCACTTTCAGTGTCGAATTTGGTGATGGGGGGGTTTGCCTTCCTTAGTATGCTTTCGGCGTCTTCACGCAAAGTGGTGGCCTCAACATGACTACCACCCATATTGTTCCGTACCAAAGCCTCGGAAAGTTTGAAGATGGAACGGGCACGCTCGACAGGTCTGTCTTCTTTTTGCTCCTTCATGATTTCAAGCGATTCTCGAAGGCGCATTCTATAAATGCATCGTCAGCTTATAGAACGGGTTCTTATTCACGTTGACTCGGGAAAAAAGCCAACAAATAATCCAGGGGCTGTTTCGCTAAATTACCTACATTGCGGCTTCCACATTCCCCCGATCAAGACAACAGGCTCCGATCTTGTATAGACATGCTGCGTAAAACGGATGTGCCCGCATCTTGTCACCCTCGATCCAGACGTTGTGCGCCTCCGTGAAAATTTCTTCGGCGACTTTGAATTGTTTTAGCCGCCGGTTCATGATAGCTTGCGCGAAGAGAGCACTAGAGAGCCGAAATGAAAGAGGCAGTTAGCCAAGTAAAGTAGCTTCATGTGATCGGTTTCTAGGGTAGAGGTTAGAATGGAAATTTCGTACTATGCTAGCATTGCCCAGTTTGTGGGTTTCTCGGACTTCAATCTTGGAATAGATATATCAAACATTTCTTTGGCCAGGTCGTATTTGCCAAGATATACTAGACACCGGGCATGATTTTGGATATGTCGTGCCGGTCGGTCTTCACTCTTCTCTCCATTCTTCACTGCCGTATCCCAGTGCGCCTCGGATGTCTCGTACCATTTCTCGGCATCTTCATGTAGATTGGCTGTGTTGTGGCAGTAGCCCAAGTTGTTTGCAGCGAAACAAAGCAGCTCGTTGTTTGGCGGCTCTTGTTGAAGTTTCCGAATATCGTAACACTGCTTATTTAACTCGATTGCTTTGAGTGGCCGACCGAGGGCCTCGGCTGCTTGAGCTTGATGGCTTAGAATTGCTGCTTCCAGATCCGATCTTTGGAAGGTAACCCAAATTTCGTTCGACGGGAGTCTTTTCAAAGCTTCTAGATTGACCGCACTCAGGGCCTCTAATTCAGTCATTGAATTCGTTTCCGATAGAAATCTATAGTTATAAAAATTCAGTTACACAATGTAGCGCGTTGGTGCTTTCGAAAGAAAAGAACACTGCTTACCGTTCGTAAGATGATAGCAAGTTGCAAAATTCCCAGGATGGTAAGAAGGTCTCGGAGACTCTGCTTTCATTGACAAAGCAATCCTTGACATTTAGTACGTGTTGGGTGTATCGGTTGCAAAGCTCCCAGTGAGTATACAGTTGGGATTGAGATACATCTTCTCGTGGAAAGACGTCGAAGAGTAGGCGCACAGCATTATGGAAATGGCGTTGGCGATTCTCAAGGCTCAGAAACTTCTTCAGTTGATCTTGAACGGATCTTTGGACTGACAAATTTCCACTGTCTCGGTCTTGCTCGACTAGTCCTAGTTCTAAGAGCTTGTTCAGGGCTACAGAAAAGCTGTACATACTCATCAGAATCAATCGGGCTTGCAATGAGAGAGGAGATGGATTCTTTACGACGATTCGTCTGAGCAGAACTCTAAGTCGCTAGGGAATCTTCTTTCATTGCCTCGTTCAAAGACGTCTTGCGTAATGCAACCCGGTTCAAGGTACGAAAGCGCGCCAAGTAGGTTCAAACTGCCCTGGTCTAGCGATCCGAAAGAATATGCCCATGGTGTGGACGAAGTGTCGGTTTCACGGGCCCGACGCGGATTTGGGATTTCTCTAGCAGGCAAGGTCAGATTCACTTCGTCTCAAGATCATCAGAAAGGTGCCCTTACGACGCTGCCGTACCCATCTTGTGGCTCGTGCAGGTGTTGAGGTTGGAACTTTTCAATCCGGCACACAGCCAATACACAATGGTGAGCACTCTGTTCAACTTATCAGTGGGTGGGGCTGAGAGAGGTACCCGGGACGACGTGGAATACGTGTCATATGTCTAGGAGGACTCGCGACCTCGGCGAAGACTACACGCTAGAACCGACCAATGCGTGCTTCCGGTTCTAGGTCTGACTGAGACCCTTTGGGTTCTATTGGAGGAGGTTAGGTCACGAGACTCACTGGAAAGGAAGGGAGGCCTATGACCCCTCAGGCATTAGCCCTTGCCACTAATACAGGACTAAAACTTATCGTTTTCAATACCTAAATTTGAGCATGAAGCCGTCTATTTCTATGACATTTCAATTCTGGTAGATTATCCATTGACCTCAAAACTTCGTGGGTGAGATTTTTCAATAACACAATAGCAAATGCTAAATTAAATAAGTACCCAAATGGGTACGTGTCTAGTTATTGACTCAATCCACGATACTCTTCTTGCTTCCTCAAAAAGTTCAAAGAGCAAGAGCAGGAAGGGAAAGAAAAGGAATACTTACCTAGTAAGAATAGGTGGTGCTTGCTGTTGGTGGGCGAAGATAAAACTAGTCGGACGGCCATATCGCCACGGCGAAATGGCACAGGCCTTCGTACTAGTGTCACGTATCATATGATCAAAGCTAAAAAGATAATGTTGTTACTTACTAATGAATATTTACGCGCTCGCGCAAGGGTCTATGTGAGACCAAGTGAGTTGTACAAAGCTTGCTGGTAGTGCGCAAGGCTATAGGGCTTAGCTACATGCAAGGAGAACCAAGATGTTACCTGATTGTGCAATGATGTAACCTAGGGCGCCTAAATAACTGCCATACGGTCTCGAACAAAGACTGTTTGTGTACATAGTAGATAGTACGTAGGAATGTTTTAGACCCTTGCGCAACAACGTACACTATTACCTACCCCTTAAGTATAGAGCTTACGACAATAACCCAGACTGAAAGCAAGGAAACCAGGAGACTCTTTACAGCTAAAGATGTTGTAGCAAACATCGTTTCTTATTTTCAGATTTACCATAACTGATTGGATTACATGTGGGATATTAACAAGCCACGTAAGAACAATAATGCAATACTCCTGTTCACTGTCAACAGAGGGCGGACGCGTTGCGCTCCTGTCGTAGGCTATGTCTCGTAGAGTACCTGAGCCCTATCCGGATTTAAATAAACCTGTAGCTGCCTAGTCTATCTTTACCTTGGCTAGCCGTCCCCAACGCTCTCCGCCATATACATTACATTTTCTCTGTACTCCTCACACGATGCCATCCTATTTTCACGGCACCTACCTTGAAATGCCACCTCCTGGTCGTTCGTTACCAATCCCCGAAAACTATTATCCGAGCCAGTCAAGGCCATCTCCTGGCGAAAACTATCATGAGCGTGCGGGCTCCAGTGATTGGAATAGAGCTCACCAGACTTGGGAGCGCCCCGCCGCCTTCACTCATGGTTATAACGTTAGCCAGGCTCAAGCTCCGCTCCCAGAAGCCGGTCCGTCGAGGCGTACAGCTGTGGTAAATAACAACTTTCAGCAGGAAGCTCACAGAATGGAATACGCTTATCCGGGAGGCCGTCACATGCGTTTAGCACATGAAGAGATTGACCCAAATGCTGTCCCGGCGACGAAAGGAGCCAGGGGAGTCGTTCGTACGTACTATCACTTGCTAGACTCATCTTCCTTATCACGTTACCATAGTAGCCCTCTGGCGCCTTTCACCAGTACATTAACTTGAATTTAGTGAAGAATGGTAAATTTTGCTGTACGATAAATGGCTGCGATCATAAGGTAAAGAACAATCCACGAGCCATCTGGAGACACAATCGCGACCGGCATACGGACGATCCAAATAAAATCACGCCAGGCATGGCACGATCGAGAGCTAATCCAACCCCCTGTGGGATTTGTGGGAAAATCTATAGCAGCGAGATGAACCGAGATCAGCATATGAGCAACGTACATGGACTTAAGTGCTAGCCTATCTATTTGAATGCCCACTCGGCACCAATACATTCATGGGCCCCCCGGTAGTTCCACATTCCCCTTGTGTTGATCAGTTACATCATCTAAACGCATCATTACTAGCTCTTTATTAGCATATATATGTATTTAGCTAGTAACGATCGTTCTAATAGTACATCTAACAAGGGCCTAATTGGGTGAGAAACAAAGGGGAAACGGAGTACCTCGAAATCCATTGATTTGATTTGGCCAACGGTCCCTGTCCAGAAGTACTGGTGCCGAGTGGGCATTCAAATAGATACATGTTACGCAAGCTTTTTAAAAACTTTCATACTTCCAAACATAGAACTCATTTACAACCCTTAGTCCCAATTGCCGGTTACGGTTCCTCTCCTTTCCTTTTAGGGAAGTTACACTTCCCAGCTTCTCGACCCCCAGGGGCAGGTTACTACGTAGTCTTTTAAACAACAGGGACTAAAAGGATTGTGAGCATCGCTAAAGCCAAGCCTCTGATGCATATGCTTCGAGTTATGGGGGAAAAGAAAGAAAGAAAAAAAGGAATTGCTGCTGGATGACCTCTTTCTCCCTTGCGACTAAAGATCACCTCATTTTTATTCATTTAGCTAGTTTAATACCGGTCTAATTCGACATATGACTGCTTAGTATTACGTTGGCGGGACTATGCAAGCACCAAGTTGTAAAAATCTTATCTATATGTACATGCTGTTGGAGAATGTCATTGTGATGATCACTCTCGACAGTTAAGCGTAAGCGAATGGCAGAGCACATAATGTATACTTCCACTTCCCTCATCAATCAGATAAAAAGGGATACTGGGTTTCCCGCCTGATTCGGGATTTTGTCTTACCCTACGTGTCACCTTCTAGTTACACGTACCCGACACAAACGCCCTGTTTTAGCGGGGACCAAGGCCATGCGGCTGGCGCGGGAGGGTGGACCACACCAACCCGACAGTCTGGACCAGGTGAGGGTACTCTAGTACCCCCGTGTGACCGCTCACCGCATGTAGTGCGGTAAACCCCCAAGTGGCTGAGTGAGTGGGAAAGCCGTCGGGTTAGAATGTGACACTCAAGGCATTCCATACCATAACATCGGGTAAGCAAGTCGTAAAAACCAAAGCACCAATGGATTCGTCCCTCCGTCCATCTCGCACTCCTGTGGCCACGTACCAGCTGTCGATCCAGGACGTCTTTGACAGACTCTCCGACCGCGAGCAGCTGTACGCCCATCATCTTTCGCGCGCTGCTTGGCATGGCGCCAGAATCATCTTGCGTCAGACTTCATCAGAGGGGACCGGTATTTTCGATTTCATTCTTGAGCTGCACAAGGCTTGTGACGGGCAATGGGGTGTCTTCACTGACCGCTTCGGCATCACTACCGAGGAGCTCAACCTTTTTCTTGACTATGCCGGCATGTTCATGTCTAAGATGAACAACTTCTGTGTATGTTATCCAAACTCTATGTACCAGTTTTCACGTTACGACTAACCCCTTTTTCATAGGGTGAAGGTGATCGCAAGATTGTACCCGCGGTGTCTGCCGATTCACTACATAAAATGGCTAGTATCTCGCCAGCCGCAACCGTTGCATTAGAAGCTATAATACAACCTATGTTATCGCCCACCCCGACTGCACTCACGCTATCCGAATCAGCATACTACCTTGGGGATGATAAAATCACTTTGGATGAGGTCGCTACGATCGCACGTGTGATGCGGCTCAATGATCTTGAACCTGAGAACACACGAATCCAGAGGGGCACGGGAGACTCCAGAGTAAGCTATAAAGTTCTTCAGGCTTCCGTTGAAAGCAACGCCGAGCTCCGAGACCACATTAAGGGCTCTGCATTTCCCACGGAGGTTCTCTGGCCGGGGAATAGAGATGATAAGTTGGATGGGGTTATCCGACTGGTGCGTGGTGATCATTCGGCAGAGATGGCCAAAATTTGTGAGCATCTCCTACAGGCTGTCCGCTATTCTGCAAATGCTACACAGGCTCGTTTCATTCTAGACTATTTAGAGAGTTTTACTTCCGGAAGTCTAGAAGCTTACCGGAGGGCGATGAAGAACTGGGTGCAAGACGTGTACCCGAGAGTTGAGAGCATTCTTGGTTTTGTCGAGCCATACCGAGATCCATACGGAGTCCGATGCGAGTGGCGTGGAGTCGTTAGCATTGCCGACCTCCAGGAAACTGCCAAATTAACCACACTTGTAAACGACTCAACTAAGTTCATTCGAACACTTCCTTGGTCAGTGCCTGGGGATAATGATGGCAAAGGTCCTTTCGAGAAGACAGAGTTCAACGCCCCTGCCTTTTCTGTTGTACATGGTGGGCGACATTCACTCACCCTGCATACGTATAGCATCTGTCTCTCACTAACCCTTTCATCCAGCACTCGCCTTTGTCTGCAGTAACGTCTGGGAGGCTTCCACCCTGCCCAACGTACGTCCAAGATGATTTGCCTTCTGCGATGTTATCTCTGATCACTGATCGCTGGAATATATGTAGTACAACGATATTAGAGAGACCTACGGCTTCAAGAACATTGTCTATGCAAACCGGATGAGCGCCAATGCGGACCCCAGCCGACCCTTAAACTGGATTTCCCCTTCCGAATCACCAAGCTTCCGCAAGGTCTACCATGTCCTTCGCTTCATTACCACCTCGATCCATGAACTTCTCGGTCACGGCACCGGGAAGCTCCTAGCCGAGACTTCCCCCGGTGTCTTCAACTTCGACTCCAACAGAATACCGATAAACACGCTTACGGGAAATCCCATCCAGTCATGGTATAAGCCCGGGCAGACTTGGACGAGCGTTTTCGAGAAACTAGCAGGCACTGTCGAGGAGTGTCGAGCTATGCTAATATCCTACTACCTAGCTGAAAATAAAGATATGCTGCGCATGTACGGCTACGATGACAACACCGACATCACAGCAGACGAGCGTAAGTCTACTATCAGCTTATACTACTTCCTAGAAAATCTAACCTAACGTAACTAGTTTTGTATAACATGTATACGTACATCGGGTTTCAAGGACTACGTGCGCTGCAAGCCTTTAATGAAGAGGACCACTCATGGGGTAGCTCCCACTCAAATGTAGGACAGCATTGTCAAATCGGGAGCATTTATGAACTATAACAAAGTACTAACGCCGGGCGACACACAACATTAGGCCGATTTTGCCATTCTTAAGCACTTGCTACGCGATGCCAACGGGCTTCTTTCAGTGGAGTGCGATGCTGACTCGGGCACGCTTCAAGTTCGAGTCGATCGATCCAAGATTGCTGAGGAAGGTAAAGCTTCCATAGGACGCATGCTCCACCGAATTCATGTTTGGAGATGTACTGCCGATGTTACGGCGTGCAAGCAGTTCTATGAACCCCTGAGTGCTGTGCAAGGGGAAGAGGAGCTATGGAGGAGGATCGTCGCCTCTAAACCAGAGCCAGCCTGGAAGTTTGTCCAGGCCAACACCATCCTGACAGATGATGGGAAGGTTCAGCTCAAGGTTTATGAGGAGAGTGATACAGGCATCATTCAGTCATTCGCAGATCGGGATCTATAAAGCAGATCGCCACTATTACAGTATGAACCGCAGCGAAATGAGAAAACTCGCAACGACTAGATGAATTACATTGTGACTTATAACCAACTAGAAGACAGTAGTAATCAATTCGGGCTTGTTCAAATCCATAGGCTTAGCCTAGTACTTACCGAGCAGGCCTCATAGTGCATTATTCGCACTCTAACTAGCAGTTGCAGTCATCGATTCGCTTGGGAGCGCATTTTCCGAGGCTTCTAAACAAATCACGCTGAAATATTTATTGAGGTTTGACTGCTGCTTCCAACTCTGCTAAGCTATGAGTACGCTTTGGTCTTTGTGTTCGCGCCATACTCTCTAAAGGCATAGAATAGCTTGCTAACAGATGGATGCAGGTCTTTGACGAGTAGATGTCATAGAGACTCTGAGCAATCAGGATGCCGGCTTGGCATTACCGGAAAGCTAGAAAACCTCCGGTCGTATGACGGAACGCCGCCGGCTATAAAGTAACGGCAGCCGGAGGAGGCAGAACCAGTAAGACCGCTACCCGCTAGGATATGTTCAAAGCACACATCATGTGTGGAACTATGCATCATTTCGGCACGAATCTTGCTCGGGGCGCGACTGCAATTCGCGAGATTTCAACACGAACCCGAAGACCGACAATGCTACCCTATGGCTAATTGCTTTTGAGTCATCGGGGGTGAGCGAGGGGTGGCAAATACACACATCACCCGATTCAATTAAACGCACATAAGAATGTGCCAATGCCCAGACCTAGGAGCGATTCGGTAGCGGAGATAGCAGAATTCACGTTATTACCCTCAGGCGTCTTCCGCCAAAGACTGCAAACCACCATGTTACACAATGCTGCCAAGGCTATAATATTGATATCCTCTCAGTACGTCTCACACCGCCCGTGCCCTCTTCCAATGCACGGCAACGTCGCTGCATGTTGCCCGGTATTCCTGCCTTGTTGTTGGCCCACCGTATTGACAATGGAATGTAGCCTCATTTAACTCCAATCACAAGCATATTCCGTATGACAACATCTCAATGTCGTAGTTCCACCTAGACGCAGAAGGTCTAGACTTTTCTCGACCCCTCCTCGACCCCTCCTTTTTTGGATTTTCCATACATGGCTGACACCCAGATTATGTTTGACTAGGATGATTCTCTGCATTGTGGCGTTTTCATAGGTCAATTAAGAAAAACTTATGGAAGAGACTGTAAAGCCTTCTCTGGAGAAGATGGAAGCATCTCAGCTTGGCGGCGAGACGATGTCGCTTCGTGTTCAACGAATCTAAGACCGGCGTTGGGTTCTTACGTAAAAGATTGACCCTGAACACATATGAGAATAAATGGCAAGGTAGTTTACTTTGTTGTTATGTAGCGCTGCCATGGATTCAACTAAGTCTTTTAAACAGGCGGGGGATGAAACGCCTTATAGAGATACAGCGTTCTAGAAATCAAATCATATCACGATATATTAGCAGTGCGTTGGAAGCGGAATATGGCGGAAAGATTTCTATAGACGATCTTTAGCCCAAGTAAGTTCACCTACTAGGCACATTGGGTACGGCATGTACACGTAAGTGAGCAAACCCTTCAAGTACCCAGTGTAAGACTAGATGTCGATAACTACTCACTTCCCACCAGTACTAAATCCATACTTTCGATCAACTACCCACCTCGCATTACATAGTCGTATTTAGTAATATAACTAGATTTAAGCATCCGTCCCAGTCACCATGCCATACAACCATAATCTCACGAACGCCACTTCGGCTAGAGCAAACGGTATGTAATGAAAACTCAACTGCTTCTGTGGCTTATAGATAATGTTGTGATAACTGCAAACCATAATTGACAGGTCACTAACGTCGTATGATATCTCATTGGATCCTAGAGTCTGACGGCATACAATTCACTGAACTTTTGCGAGCTTCACAGCCTACATGATTGTGTAGTATAAACGGTAGAGGGATCTTGTGGACAAGATGCATGCGGTAAGCATATAGGACGTATGACTCTATATGATTCCACTCTCGTAGGATCGTGTTACGATAATCCTTGACCTACCAGTTGAAAGAGTGACATTCTATCACATGGAATCATCGAAAAGGTGGCCAAGAGGAAGAGGCCAAAGGCGGAAACACAAGTATAAATAGGCGGGCATGTGTACGTTTATCCATTCGGAAAGCATCCTTCCTGGACCAGCACCCCATCTCCATATCACAATTCACATCCAAAAGTACCTAAAGCACTACGTGATGCAGTTCAAGATCATCATTTCCGCCACTTTTCTGGCCGCAGTTGTGGCAGCTTTGCCTGCAGACGTTGTTCCCCAGGGCCCACCCAACGTTCTTGCGCCTGTGCAGAGCATTCATGACACGCCACCAGTGGTTGCCGGTACTCGGCCCTTCGTTAGCCAGCCAGCAGAGAAACGAAACATTTCGACCCCTATCGGCGACGTAGGGACCAGCGTCGCAAAGCGTGCTACCCTGACTGTCGATATCTGGCAGGATATCAATCGAGGGGGTCGACACGAGGGACTGATCACTGACAGTATGTCTAAATGCCCCAATACTAAATGAAATAGTGGGATTTAAACGAAATTTGGCTTACACTTAGCATAGCTCAGCGTTGTTACAATCTCGGTAATGGTTGGAACGACGAGATATCTTCTCTATCTGTACCCGGAGGATTTGGCTGCATCTTCTATGAAGATAGCAACTGTGACCCTAATGACTTCCGTAAGTTTAATTTTTCTTATAGAAGATGGATATTATTGATAAAATTTCGTTGCTAACAAATCTTGCAGGCTTAACTGTCACTGGCAGCTACTTCGTTTCTAACTGCGGGGATTACGGCTTCAACGACATTATCTCGAGCTATCTTTGCTATAACTAAGCAGCGTCATTCATGAATGGCGACTTGATGAAAGTCTCCGCACTTAGCGTTAGCCGGGTATGGGTATACTAAAGCTTCAGCCATCAATAATGTCGGCGAAATACATGTAAGTGGAGGATTTGTTGCGCCAAGGTGCTGAGTGTCATCTTCACATCCCACATTGTTCATCAATTGGAAACATTCATTTATGTTGCTTTCTTGATTTCAGGAGGAGAAACGGAATTATCGGTACCTTTACGTCAAAAAGCCAGTCACTATATTAATATCAGGTTTCTATATGTCACGGAACTAAACCCAAGAGAGGGCTGCACGGGCCCCAACCTAGTCTATATAAACTAACCTGGCAGATCAACCTACTTAGCTAGAACCTCCCCCTTTGTGCAATAACAATAAGTCAACCTGGCATCACCAACAGTAGGAACTGTGACACTATATCTGCAACTTGACACCGTATCCACCGCCGGCTACGATCTTAAAAGGAGAAAAGCTCTGGATGAAAGTGGTCTCAGATCATATCTGTCGTCTTTCTAATAACATGAGATTTCCACATTGGCGAGCAAAATGCTGCATATGCCCCCGATTGACACAAACGCCGTCCGTAGAATTCCACGCTTCCTGGGTAGTTTCTTTTTGAAAGGGGCCCTAACTGCTACTGGATTTGCTTGTCCTTACATTCTAATGCCACAATTTGCGTGAAGAAGTTTAGGGCCGGCAGGCACCAGTCAAGGACGTTTCCGAGCGATAAAATATCGTTTATTTCGAACGCCTTCTCTACTATGATGTTGTTTTCGTCATCGCGGACTTTCGCGATTTACTACTTGTCACATGATAAACGTGTTTCTGAAAAGAAACGTTCAAATGTGGCTCAACTCAGCTAAGGTTGATGTGCTTATTGATTGATACATGAACTTATATACCAAAACTGAGACAGGATCAATTGAGAGAAATTGATTTTATGCAGTCAGTCAAATGGAACCTTTATATCATAAAATACTTGATTGTACGGGATTGCTATAAGATTGATTTCTTTGATTTGAAGTTCTGCTTGTCTGGAGGTTCCTCACTAGCCACATTAGCCACCCACATAGCTAGGCTAAGGGTACTTCCTAGTTGGCATGCGGAGTGCCAGGTACGGCTAACCGTAGGGAGATTAGCGCGTTGCACCCATCTGTAACTCCTTGTCAAAGACCCCAAAGCTCCTGAATCTCAGGCACGGTAGGCGCGTCCCCTGGTAATTTCGAGCTTCCACCGCGGCTGCTATATGGAAATTGTTATACCCAACGCCGGGCCTCTCTACCTATACCAACAACCAACCCCTCGCTTGACTTGATTCTTTGGAGCTTGCTCTAGTGGGATCACAACGAGTTTGATCGAACCCGATTACGTGAACAGTTGGTACAAGCGACAACGTCTTGGCTGTTTGATCGCTACAGGTAGCTAGCCCATACTAAATAAAGAAGCAAACAAACAGACGATCGAAGGAATACCAGCCCTGACGAACCGCGGCTCTTGACCCGACCCGAACCAAACCGGGAGGACCACATACGACGTACCGCAGGGAAGTTCTATCGCGAGGGTGAACAGGGAGAGCTGTAGTGGGCGAGGAGGTCTGTCTTTACGTCGACCACGATGACGGACTCCCTGCACAACGCCCCGATTGTGCTCGACAATGGCTCTGGCACGATCCGGGCGGGTTTCGCCGGTGACGACCTGCCAAAATGCTACTTCCCCTCCTTCGTAGGACGTCCAAAGCACCTTCGCGTTCTCGCTGGCGCCCTAGAGGGCGAGGTCTTCATTGGCCAGAAGGCCGCTACAGAATACAGGGGGCTGCTGAAGATCCGGTATCCTTTAGAACACGGCATTGTCACCGACTGGGACGACATGGAGAAGATATGGGAGTATGTATACAGTGAAGGCCTAAAAACAATGAGTGAAGAAGTACGAGAGCACCCTATCCGAGGAAACAGAGGGAGATGCTGCTGCTGACACTATGGCTAGCATCCTGTCCTCCTCACCGAACCTCCGCTAAATCCCCGTGCGAATCGCGACACGGCCGCCCAAATCCTATTCGAGACATTTAACGTTCCCGCCCTCTATACATCAATCCAAGCCGTCCTCTCTCTATACGCCAGCGGCCGGACCACAGGCTGCGTTATGGATTCTGGCGATGGTGTCTCCCACGCAGTCCCCGTATACGAAGGGTTTGCAATCCCCAGCTCAATACAGCGCATTGATGTTGCCGGGCGTGACGTAACCGAGTACATGCAGACGCTGCTGCGCAAGAGCGGTTACATCTTTCACACCAGTGCCGAGAAGGAGGTGGTGCGGCTGATTAAGGAGTCCGTCTCGTACGTGGCGCTGAACCCGAAACAAGAAGAGAAGGACTGGGCAAGCACGAAGCTAGATCAGGCCAAAATGGCCGAGTACGTTCTCCCCGACGGCAATCGCCTGCGCGTCGGCCAGGAGCGCTTCCGCGCCCCTGAGATCCTCTTCGACCCTGAGATCATTGGCCTCGAGTACCCCGGCATCCACCAGATCGTCACAGACGCGATCAACAGGACGGATCTCGACCTGCGCAAATCGCTGTACGCCAACATCGTGCTCTCGGGCGGTAGCACGCTTACAAAAGGATTCGGTGACCGACTACTGAGTGAGGTGAAGAAGCTCGCTGTTAAGGATATGCGCATCAAGATCTTCGCCCCGCCCGAGCGCAAATACTCGACCTGGATCGGTGGCAGTATCCTGGCTGGACTGAGCACATTTAGAAAGGTACGCTTCCCCTGTTTTATCCTACACAAGAATAGACGCTGACCGTTTGCGCAATAGATGTGGGTTAGCATCGACGACTGGCACGAAGATCCCGATATTATTCACAAGAAACTCACGTAATCAAACACCAATCAATAGTAATGCAAACCTAAAGGGAACCAAAACATGACAGCCTCTCGGCTAGGAAAATCAAAACGGCCGATTGAACGCTTCGCCAAGCAGGACAACTCAATCATACCCTTCCCATACCCTTGCATGCAGTAAGGATATGCCTTTGGTTAAATTTGTATTTTGGGAGACTGTCCAGAACTGCTTCATTGAGACATAGACAGCGAGTCCAGGCTTTCTACTATCATGTACAGTGCATACTAATTTCATGCTGGTGGAAGATGATAGTCAGAAAGGCGGAGGGGCTGAGGGGGTTGATGTCGGGATAGCATGCGGGGACGACGGAGACGACGCAGACGACGAAGAACTGTCATCTTAAGTAGATGAATGATACCCATTTGTTGAACATGATTTTTACGTCCTCTTATCGTAAATACCATTTGAGTGGAATCATCATATTATGCATGCGAAACGTGCTGGGCACTGATTACGACAAATCACTTTGGGTGTACAGACATGGAAATGGGTTCGCGAATGAATGAGTATACGGAAGATCGTATCTTTCAGGTGGCTCTATTAAAGATACCTAGCAAAAAAGCTCTACGGCGTCTAGCGCGGTCTCTAGCCCTTTCGACGTTTTTCGTCTCGTCCGTTGCGATTCAATTCGAATCCAATCCAATCCGGTTCTCGATTGCTCTTTCTTGCTCTTAGAAAAACATGTCCCCGGAGTCTACCAGCCGGGAATACGACCAAACCAATTGAACCTCCCTCTGGGTAACAGTAATTATTTTGGTTCGCGTCGTAGGGGTATATGTGCAAGAAAAAAAAAAAAAAAAAGAAAAGCCAATTCCAGTCCGTTTCGATTTCCCCTCGAGGTGCCCGCTTGCTTATGGCCCCTCAAAAACAGGTTTAAAATCCCAGAAAAAATGAAAGAGAAGGCATTTCTCGTCGTGATAATGTGTCGCTAGTAGATGTTTGAAACTACAGCGTCGATACAGACCCCCTTCATCGTTGGTCGTCGTGAATCCGCCTGTCCGTAGCGCCGTGCGTTTTGGTCGTTGGTAAATGCAAGTGTTGAATATAGATAAAACAGAGTATAAATATAATGGATCGCGAGAGTGTAGAGTCCGTAGACGCCTTCCCGGACGTTGAGATCATAAATAGATAGGTGAGGAATTGAGTATTGAGTAGGTGAATAGGTGAGCAGATAGGTAGGTGAGAAATCGAGGCGGTAACCGCAGTGACCACCTAGCGACGGCGGCTAAAGACAGAGCTCACGCGGTCGACGACGGAGCTAGCCACGCTGCTGGCGCTAAGGGCGTCGCTATCCTTGCGCTTGGGGCTAGGCACGGCGGCGTCGTAGATGTTGCCCGCGCCGCCCCGGCCGACGTGCCCGATGCGCTTCTCCTCGATCTGGCTCTGCAGCTTGAACTCCTCGTCGAACGACATCAGGGGCCGCTTCTCGGAGACGCGGGCGTTGCCTGCGCCGCCACGGCCCGAGTAGAAGTTGGAAGTCGAGGGCGGCAGCACCTTGGGCTCGGTCACGACGCCGCTGGCGGGCGTGGTCGCTGGCGCGCGGAAGTAGTTGCCCGCGCCGCCGCGGCCGGAGTGCATGTAGGCGTTCTGCCCTACCGTGGGGTGTGGCTCGGCGATAGTGAAGCGTGGCATGGTAGATTGGTGATGGCTCAAATTTTTTGACTGCCCGTATATACTCGATGGCGATTGAGAGACTTGCTGCAGTATGATTCTGTCTAGTGTGGACGTTGTAGGTTGAGGGGTATTGTTTGGTGTGATCTGTCACAGAGTTGTGTTTGCTGTATGCTTGTGTGTACGACTACGTCTTACTTTGCTGGAGTAGGGCAACCAAGGAGGGAGGGAGGGGTGCAATATATACGAAGCATGCCATCGTCAACTTTGAGTGTCATGGGTGGATTTCTCTTTGTCAACGTTACAAGCTCTTACCTGTTACTCGAAAGTCCTCGGTTTCCAAGAACGGATCTGGGTACTCCAGGGCCAGAGCCGGGCCACTTGACCACCAGGACACAAGTGTGTCACAAGACGCGTTACGTATGCAAAGCCGAGCTTCAGAAATTTCATAACGTGGTAAAATTTTCCACGGCACCTGAGACATGACGAATGGAAGATCAGAGTTTCGGTCCTCGGCGGTGCGAGGATTGAGTGGGAATACGCGATGGCACCATCACTATAGTTAGGCCTGACTAACAGTTAACTAACAGAATCGAGAAGAAAAAAAGAGCAGGCAAGAAAAAAAAAAGAATTGGAGAGGGCCTTAGCGCTCGATCTAATGGCGCTTAGCAGTTAACGGCAGTGAGATCAGAATCCGGGGTAGCCGCGTGATGCGAAGGCTAGCGGACAATTAGCAAAGAAAGAGTTGTTGTTACGAAATCGCTTTGAAAGGTGATCATGGGACCGGGGCGGACGTTTTTGATAGAATAACCATTACCCCATAGTTTGCCCCTGGACAGCCCTGGCCGCCCAGCGGGCTCAGGCCAAGCCGCCGCCTTCAAACCCACTGAAAGATGGACAAGTCCGCGGGTATGACATTGTACTAGTGACCAATGACGGGTCGTCATCCACAGCGCTGACTGCACTACCAGTGTGTATGCTCGCGTGTACTTACACTCTTCTAGCTAGCTAGATGGCGCAAGAATGATGAGATCGATCGATGCGACAGCGCCTGCAAGGTACAACAATCCGTCGTCATGCAAATTATTAGATAATTGTACTTTCCGCAAAGTGACCAGTGCAGTGAGTGCTATACAAGTATACCCATATAGTAGATAGCCTATAACGAGGTTTGTCTTTCATACGAATCATTCCCGATCGCATCATCCGTAGTGCGAGGCGAGATGACAGCAGATTCGAGAACATGATGACATTGAAGCACGAATTGAAGCATACATAGCTACCTAAGCGATGTCTGTCAGAGTGCCAGCGGATGATACACGAAGGCCACACCGGCAGGATTACTTCCAGTAATGCGCCGGAGTGCGAGTCTGGTGGTGGTAAAAGTGTATGCGTAAGCACAACAGTGTTCCGGAGTACACCGAATACCCGTTCGTTCAGAGCACATAATAGAACCGCGGGAAGAGCTGATGTTGTCGCTAGTTAACAGCTGTACGCGCCTCGACCGTAGGGAACTGAGGCTGAAATCTCATCGTGACTTAAAGATTTTCTATCCGTGGTAGAGACTTGGCCGAATGTGCCGTCTCTACCCGTTGAGGGCTTCCGTTGCTTGGTAGCTTGGTGATTATCAAGTTTAGTGGCTTGAATTTTTTTTTTCCTTCCTTCGCCTCCCGATATCGCACAATCTATGTACATATTACGTCACTTACTCTGCACGTCATGTATCACATTCAGGTCTCGAGACGGCCACCGTGATTGTCTCCAGTCTAGTGACTGTCATATGTATATATTTCGAGACCAATTTCTCTACCTAAAAACTATTACGGTGATACTTATATATTTGTGACTGGATTTTTCGTAAAAGCGATACTGTTTGAAAAAGAAAAAGAAAACCGATCTTAAAATAAAGACGTCACGACCTGTCATGCAATACCTACTACTCTTCGCCCGGAGACCGTCACGGGCGCTCGAGACTATGTTGCAAGTAGAAATGCAGTTCGAAACGCCTAAGATAGGTCCCGCAGCCGTATCGCAACTGCCTCTGCAACATAACAGGTAGCTACGAGTCCTCATAATTGCTGATAACCACTTTCCAATACGTGAAATAAGAGACCCGTAGTACAATCGTATGACCTCGTGACCGTAAGACTGTGCTGTTCAACTGTGACATTGAATGAACTGTGACTAATATAATATTGTCGCCCTTGCTTGTTGCTTATGTAAAGTCGCGAAGCCGAGGCAGCACTTAGAGGACCCGGTGCTCTTTCAAATTTTGGACGTTAATAATATTCGGATTATATTTGCATGGCGTGGCCATGATCGCGACCACCTCGGTCACGCTTATTCAAGAGCCAAACATCGCCCATCTCGAGCTACCACCTTTCATAGCAGGTAGAGACCCTCCCGTTCAGGACTAGTTCACCGACCCTGCGACGATCCAGAACACGGCCTTTAAAAGCTACCTAGGTACGGAGTGCCAATGTTTAAAATCGATTAAACGCATACTTAAAGACTTCGTACTTATTTCACTTAAATAAAATATGAGCTTTAGAGGCGATATTATACTAGCATGGCAGGGGAGGGTCTCCGGCTACATACTGTGTAGCATTAAAAAGCGGCAGCTCTAGAAGGGCTCTAATAACAATCATTAACTCTTGTCGGAATCGTTTTAGCTAATAAATTCTTTAAACTAGCAGCGATTTGTATAAAAAGTCGCTGTGCCGAAGAAGGGATCATACCTAACTATTGAGGTAGGTAAGCTACACAGAAGGGTTTCGACCTTAGCCTTCATCTACAGGGGTTTCAGACCTGGGAGTTTGGCCGACGGCTAGAAGGTACCGCGCTAGGTACCTCTTGTCACTTTGCACAAGATAACTCATCGCCGACAGCCCGTTGTTGTCCTCCACATTAACGTCTACTGCGGTATCCCCGGTTGGTCTATAAAAATATCGAGAATATGCCTTATCGAAGGACTCAACAACCTTACGTTTAACTTCGGGGTTATCGTCCGCCATTAAGGTTATCACCACCACTGTATCATCGTGGCCACCTTTTGCGGCATAAATAAGGGCAGTTCTCCCCAAATCATCCCGAACATTCGGGTTTGCCCCGCCGTAACTTAACAGAGCAGCCACAACATCTGTATGACCTCCAGCTGCAGCATAAGAAAGAGCGGTACGCTGAGAGTGGTCAGTATCATCGACACTTCTATGCGGTGTCTTAGTAAGTAGAAACTCTACGGTTTCAAGGTATCCGCCTTCGCTCGCATACGATAGCGGCGTTCGGCCACCCGCATCGCACACATGAACAGGGAAACCCTCCGCAGCCAACAGCTTAACAATAGAGCTGTGCCCTTCTCGCGCCGCTATGTGGAGAGGCGATTGTAGTATTCTCCTCGAGGTATCTCGGTCCAGCATCCCTAGTTGAGCAGCACCGCCATCTAGGTCGAGAAGCCTCCGTACCACATCAATATTGCCTTGATATGCCGCCAGGTCAAGCAAAGTCGACCCGTCGTTTTCCCGAATGGCACTAGCCCCTTTCTCCCTCAACAGTGTTATGACAATATCACTACCGCTCTCGCACCCGCAAAACAACGGGGAACGTCCAGCTTTGTCGAGCTGATTTGGATCCCCCCCCTCGCGCAGTAAGAACTGTACAGCATCTGCATGGCGGCCGTAAGCGGCGTGGTGGAGCGGCGACATGCCTTCACAATCTCGGAAGCTAAGATCTGTTCCCAACCGACTGAGCCAGCGAAGAACGTCGGTAAATCCGCGCTTCGACGCTTCGATAGCGGCTTGGCCAGGCCCGAGGATCTTATCCTTGGAGTCGGAATCTTTGATTGTCTCGCAAAGATACTCCACCAACCTCGGGTATCCACATGATGCGGCGACGACGATGCTGTTGTTCATCTGGTCCGGTGACAGCTCGACAAGTTGGGACACGATGTAGCTAAAGCAGCCGTCCCTCTCGCAGGCGTAGTCCACTAATGCTCGGCCTAAGTTGTCGGCCTCTATTGGCGATAATGGTACCATGTCCGCGTCCGAGTTCGAGTTCGAGCTATCGCCGTCATTGCCAGAGCCATCATTATTGCCTCTTTTGTAATCAGTCATCATTATCCGGACGAGAGACAAAAACAAGGCCTCGGGCCAGTCTGCAACAAAAGAGCAGAGTGGACTCTTTCCATCTCGGTCTACCACTTTCATCTCGTCCTTACTCAGACTATAAATTAACTGGAGATTTTTCCCTAGGTCGGTTTCTAGAGAGCCATCAGGATGCTCATCATCTAACCTCCAAGTCCATGGCAACCTCGTCTGGTCACTGTTCTCCGAGGCGTCGTTCTCTGGTTCATCTCCAGGGTCCATTTGATTGTTTTCTGTGATTAATTCATTATAAATCTCTGACGCATGGAGTAACGTGTGGCGTTCGTAGAGCCCAGGGGAGCGGAAGCAAACATGAAAAGGGCTCCGGTTCCAGCTATCCCGCCCAACGGCGCAGTCTTCATGTGTGCGCCACTGTCTGAATGCAGTTCTCAAGCCAAAATACGCTGCAAAATGCCGGCTCCCAAAACCGGCGGGGTAGTTATCGAATGCGGCTGTCGGTTGGGAACCAACGTGTAGAAGTTGACTAAGGGTTTCGAGGAGCGAGTCGTCTTTGAGTATCCTATTCGTTATTTCTTCGTCTCTTGCGTCGTCTAGGTGTACGCCCCAGTTCTGTGATACATAGTGTGCAAACGGGAGTTGCTCCTTTATACCGTCATATTCGCTTTGTGAGGTAGCAGGGCCGTGAGAAAGGATGTCGCTTTGGAGGGATGCCTGACAGCTGATAGCCGCGTACTCTTTCGCTTGTTCCGCGAATTCGTTTCCGAATTGTCACGTATAGGTGGGTCCTATAGGGACTAAACGCTATAGGGAGCGGACTAACTAAGGTTCCGTTGCTCCCTCTATATAAATAGGGTCACCTTGCACTTCGCAATTGGTTTTAGAACTTAGAAGATAGATCATATGAAACTACTCTAGGTGATCACTACTGGAGAGTGCACTGGTCCACTTCCTATGAATACTATTGACTCCACACCTCCGCGAGACGAATTGGTAGAAATAAAATGGCAACGCTGGCGGTGTTGCAAACACCCTGTCCCTTTCGACGTCAACATGTAAGAACCCCATGCAAACACCTGCGATCAAGTTTGGCGTAGGTATTCGTTTGGGGTCGGTGATTCTAATTCCTGGCTCGGCAGCAACGGCTTGTTGTAGTTCTCGCAGCGTTAACGGCCGACGAGCTACAGAAAGCCAGTAGAATATTTTCTTCGCTAATCGTGATCGCTGGGGTGACTGATCGTTGAGTTGAAGCAGTATTAGGTTAATGGCATCTGATAGTTGAAGTGGCGGTTCATCAATTTGATCTTCTATCTCGGCGATTGAGGTTAACCGGCTAATATGCTTAGCCAGAGCGATTGTAAACAAAAAACTGGTTGCAATAACGAGTAAGAATCATGACGAGAGGAGAATTGAAACACGGGATCAGTGGGATAGAAGGTACAGTAACATACTTCATCCTTGACTTCTCTACCAGCTTGTCGATGAGCTTTGAGAGAGCCCCTTTCGCTATCGTATTGGAGAGTTGGTCTATAGATGCCTCAAAATATTGTCGGATGCCCGGACTATTATGCTTCTCGAGTTGAACTACCCTTTCTTTATGGCCAATGCCTAGTTTAGTGCACAGTTGAACAATCTGTGTGCGGGCTGCCATAGCTAGCCTTATTTCTTGGATAGCTGAAACTCGAAAAAGCATCGATGCTAAAGTAAAAATATCATCGCATTCTTCTAAGCCGTCGAGGCAAATATAGACCCTCTTAAACCAAGACTGAGAAGTTAGAAAATCTGAAAAAAAGTTCGCAAGCCGGATACCCTTATTATCTGGAGTGATATCTGTTTCCAAGGTACTCAAGAACTTGGGTAAGGGAATATCCTTCGGGTCGAAAATTTGGCGTAGCAAGCTAGAAATTGCTTGGTAGGGTTTAGATCCGTTGACTCGATCAAAGTAGTAGTAAACAACTATACTTTCTTGTTCTTTTGAGACTTCGGACTTTAGCCTACTAATGATTGCATTCCTAGTAAACCATACATTAGCATTTAATAACATGATGTTTTCACAAACATACCTTACATCAACATAGTTTTTCCAGCACCTATGTTCCCTTGCAGCCACAGACAGTTTTCCTTTCTTTCAACTCCGTCGGGTGGTTCAATGGTTGGCTCATACCAGTGTTTGAACGTAGGAAGGGCGAATATCCATTCGCCAGAGTTCTTCACGCTCGATTTCAATAGATGGTCGTGAACTAGCCCAATTGGATGTGGCCACAACGAGTTCAAAAGTTTGTTCCGTCGTTGGGTCTCTAGGGACAGCTCTTGGTTAGGGACAGTAGATGACATCTCAGGTAATGGTGCCGCCAGCTCCTCGGGTAGGTCGGACGGCCTTCCAACCCTTGGTCGGTCTACGGGATGGCGCATATCCGAGGTCACACCGCGCAGTATAGAGGGCCTTGAGGAAAATAGATGTGTAAGACATTCTCTCTCATTCTCCAGGAGAATATTCTCTATCTTTTTGAAAAGAAAGCGATCTTGCCCGATGCTATAGAAGTGTGTTGTTGGTAATTGTGGCGCCGGGAGCTCGCCATCTCGCTGTGAGAAGGCGTTCAAATTGTTACGCTCGTTTCGCATCAAATATAGAAGCCGCTCGGTTAATCGGTGGCGGCGGCGAACCGCTTCGTCGCCTTTCTTGTCCCCATTCCTATCGTCATAGGGCTCGAAGCTCGCATCTTCGTATATTCTGCACTGTCGCTCCTTCGATCGTTCCCTCCACCTCCTCCCAGAACTTAGGTCAAGATCTCCGTCGCCACTATGGGTGTGAACCAACCGTCGCCGAGGGGCATCATCTAAAAACAAGGAACGACTCATGGTTTCAGAACGTTTGATGACGCAGGAAGGGATATGACAACGGTTATCCAACCGATTGTGATAAGGAGTCCTCAAGTGTCAAAGTTGGGCCCTACGATGACAAGGGCGACTATATGTAGAGCACTCGCTTGTACGTAATGATGAAAGATCAGCCATCGGTGCGACCTGACTTGAGACCTGTCAATTCCCCCCGCTACCTTTGGCGACCTGAGTCCTGCAGAGTACTATAAAGCATCTCTCAACAATACTACGAATTGCCACCCAGAAGCCTAGCATACTCATAGGACACCTCCAATAGTCGTCTTCAGAGGTGAAAAGCCATGCCAAAATAACCATCGACAAGGCTTAGAGCCCAGAACGAGCCAGCCGCAGCCATCGTGCATTCGAGATGGGCGAACGGAGGTGCCGGTCGGCACGTGTTCCGAGGGGAGGACGTTAACGCCTCAAGTGTCGGTCTCGGTTCATTGGACGAAACAGCTAATGTGCAGGGCGGCTCCGTTGCTACAGCAATAGCTACGGGAGTCGCCTCACTTGTTCTGGCACGTTATCGAATGGTCGAACGTAAGCTAAAGACGACCTCAAACCAGCCGAGCTTAGTAGGAGCCATCTTTGATAAGATGGCTGCTGGACAGCTCGGACGGACCAAACGTGCAGGGCCAGCCTAGGCGTCTAGTCACGGCGAGCAAGATCCTTCCATCTGGTGAGGAGGATATCCGCGATACTCAGCATTTTCTGAGCACGATGACGGATCTAATGGGTTAGGTTTCATAATTGCAGCAATCCGCAAGCAATAAGCGTGGCAATGCTATTTCCAATCAATAGGATCAAACTTGACTTAACTTATTGACTAGACTACCTGAGTAAGTACCTAATATGGACGTTATGATTATGCTCCGAGGTTTTCCAACTGAAGTATGAAGTACTGCTGTATCGAATGCTATTTCAGCCGATGGGAGTCTCATCTAATGCAAAGAAGAGACGCTGAGACGTGGTTAATGAGAAGTAGTTAGGGGTGTTAGTGGTTACTGCTGTAGTGGGTGCTAGTCCCTGACAGGTTACTAATCGGGTGAGCCTACCTAGACCTTCTGCTCTATACTAGTGTTTGTAGTACCTAGTATATTATAATTTTAAAATCTGTTTCGCTATCTATCTACTACTTAACTCTGAAAAGCGAGAGCCGCCCCCGATTCCGGTCCCAATGAATAAGTAGGTGTTCGATAGTGTGGTAATACCCAAATTTTAAGTTCTAGGGTATGTTTAGTACTTCCATCACGAATGTACTGGCGGGCCGTTCCATCCGATACCATCAATCCTAATCTGGCTCCTTCGAAGGATCTGCCAATTAAATATGCCAGCGGCCTAGAGCGCCGCCCCCAAATGGGCGAGCGTTGCATTGCTGGCATGGAACCTAAATCCTGATGCGGTGTTCACTCGATCGGCGGTGCTTGGTTGGATGCCTATCGCCAGCCTGCTGCAAAAGCTTTTAGCAGTACTTCCTTCGAAGAATCCCACGCGCGACAATCAGTAAACACTAACATGGGTGGCTACCATCAGATGGTAGATCATGATTTCTTTGCACTGGAACCTGGGATTTCAATGAGGGCAGTGCATATTCAGGGGTTACGTATGTAGGTGCATTCACCCACCCATGTTCGCCCTCCACCTTCAGAAATAGATACCTATTTCTATAGCCAGGAACGCAAACACAGGGCAAGGAGGGTATGACGGATTGCGGGGCCGTACGGCACCATAGTAGCACCGCATCTTCAATCATTCCTTCTCTCGGAGTAAACGGGACGGGATTGCTTAATCCGAAGCCCCCGGGTTCAACGACTTACGTAGGACGCTCAATGAACGAGTACCGCGAGATCCGGTCGACAAACCTTCTCGCTACGCCTACCGTTGATCTTTATCAACAGTTCACTCTAACCTCAGAGCCGAAGCATATCGACCGGTAATTCGCAAAGACGCGTCAAATGTGAAATCACAACACGCTATCGCGCCGTTGAGCATGGCTCTTGAGGATTCTCCCAAAAGCGCCCCTGTACCGCAGTCCGCGATAATCGCGTTAGTGGTAGTAGCTATTGGGCTAAGCACTATTTTCACCGCTTTGCGGATGTACACGAGGTATTACGTACAGAAGCGTCTGTGGTGGGATGATTGTACGTGAAGTGACATTCCCTACAACAAACGCGAAGTCTCTAATCTTGTCGCAAAAGGGGTCATGGTATTTGCCTGGCTAGCCACTATTTCGCTATGCATTATACAGTCCGTCATGATACAATACGGTGCTGGGTTAAAGATAGCAGAAGTGTCTGCCTACGAACTAGATCAATTCGATAGAGTAAGCCACTGTGATACATATCTACAGTCTGGTCAAGCCTAATCACTTACCCTTTTTGTTCAGCTATTCACCGACGCACAAGAAGTAGCACGAGTAGCTATACTCCTTGCTAAAGCTTCCATCCTACTTCTCTATATCCGTCTATTCTTCCCTCTCGGGACACAGAGATCGACACTCTGGTGGATAATCTGGGGCACGATCTTGACTAACTTCCTATACACCATTGCCTTCGTTATTGACACACTAGTGCACTGCACCGGTCATGACTTAGAAAACGATCAAGCCTGCACGAGCCACTGGTCAGTGCTAATCATCGCATCGGCCATTAACGTCGCCAGCGATTTCATAGTGCTGTTGATACCCGTAGCATCAATATGGGGGCTGCGGCTGACCAAGAAGCGGAAATGGGAGCTCATAGCCGCCTTCGGCTTCGGGGCACTTGCGCCTGGTATTAGCATCGCTCGGCTTTGGTACCAGGCCGAGAAGGGGTACGATTTGAGTGAGATAACCGTCGTGTACACAGTCTACATCCTCGTCACGATCCTCGAGCAAACTGTTGCAATGATCATCGGATCCGCGCCCGTCTGCGTTGCTCTAGTCCGTAAATACACCCACACGAGGAAACATCTTGCCCCCAACCCGAACCCGACCATTTCACAGCGCATTTGGCCGACGCGCATTGGTAGGAGCAATCCCGATCCGTTCCGCATTACGGGCCCTGTGGGAACGACCAGCACGGAGGTTCTTGTCTTAGAGTCGCATCCGATAGAAGACCATGTCAAGTAATTATTCAAAAGGAGTTGGTACGTGGAAGGGGAAGGATTATACTTCACTCAAGCATCTTATCTGAGTTTAAACACAGCCTATGTGACACGATGCGAGCTGCCGACATGCCGCGCGGCCCTGGCAGTTGCTAGTGATTGAAGTCCTGCCCATATGTGAGGCCTATCTAACAACGAGTCGCACGGGTGTCAAGCTGATCACGCTCCCATGAGTCCTAGTAGACACACGCGTGCCTCCCTGCCATGTATTATACGACTTCTGCGCAGCACTGGCTAAACTGTCTCACGTAGCGCACACATTATGCTAGCTCGTGCAGCATAGTTCAATGCCGTGGCATAGACAGACTGCAGGCATTTCCGTCAGCCGCGCGATATTCATCGTCGCAGACTATCGTCCCGTTGTAACATCGCTTCAGGTCGAGGCCTCTGACAACCTCCGATAGAAAAGCGCCGAGTCGGGCCGAGAGATTGAGCTTCGTGGCACTGCCGTAGCCGATGATGGTTGACACCCGTATTTACTGATGTATTCATAAAAAACAGCAAGATCGGGGGCCCTAGCAGCGAGATCATTCAGCATCATAAAGGTTCGAGGGACTGCTTCGAGTGCGAGAATATGAAATACCATCCCGATATGTGTAAATGCTGCATGGCTTTAGATAGTGTAGTAATAGTATAGTAACTATGAGCTTCTGTGTGATAACCAGGGAAGGATATACTATCGATTAGCACCTCTAAAATAAAAGTAGAGGCATGCTTCGGTCTTTGTAATTGTCTCTCTGTCAAGCATATTGCTGCACCTGTGTCTCGGTCATAGATGAGGTCCGGCAAGGCCTGGTCGTTTATGTCCGTTGCTTATTGTCGAATTTCATCCTTCGATGGGCTCCTTGAGAGTATTCTACGAAACATTGACGGCTTATGCGATGTATAGACACCGCGTATCTTAGGTATCAGTTATATAGCCCAGCACTGTCAATTTCGTCAGCAGAGATCGACATCCTCCGACTTACCAACCGGGACGATTCAAGTCTGTGTGCCTGTCTACCCTTAACAGGCCTATCGCGGTATCTCGCTGAGAAATAGACTTTAGATTGTGTAAGAGGCCTGCGTTAACAGTCCTTGTCAAGTCCTAAGCTCGTACTCTTGTTTTCCAACGGGATGAGGTACAGCCAGCCATGTCAAAGCCTCCTGAGTGACAGTTACCCACGACATGGCGACGGCGGATATTTCCGGTTGGGCTAAGAGAAGTATGACGCCATTCGGTACGCGTTAACCATTTGGAAATGAAGGCCATGGGCATGAGAGCCTTGGCTGAGTGTAGTTGCTCTCTCTGCGGCTGACCGGATCGGATACATGTGGTGCTAGTGCTATGGACACACGCATCTAAGTCGACATTGCGGCTTCCCCTTTCCGGTTCGTTATTACTTTGATGCTAGGTTGCTGGATTCAGCGGCAGAGACAAGCACGTATATAGTATGGCCAAAATCTTAGAAATGTTAAAATAGTATGTGATACGGTGGGATGGTTCGATCTTCATCTGTTCTCGAGCAGGTGGTCCCGTCCCACATCGCCGGCACACATATAGCGTGTAAGTTAGTAAGAGAACTAGCCCATAACGAAATAAACTAAGACACACCATTAAAATGTCCGTAGAGAAATAGTCTGCAGATTACCTAAGGATATCAATTAGTGCAAGTATGTGCACAGACCCAACGAGCTGACATGTCGAGAGCAGCTATCGCTAAGTAGGGTCTCATGGTCTCACCTAGAGCCCCTTGATATCTTGGCCTTGGGCTGGACCCTGAAACCCTACGTGCTGATGCATTCCGGAAGGTTTCCGTGGATGAGACGACCTAAGTACACTAGTCAGACAAGTAAACAATTAAGCTCCGCACATGTTCATGCGTGTTGGGCGACACCCACCATCTCGGTACACTACCCGGATGCGGACGAGTTAGGCGAGGTTCCACTAATAAATAAGCTTGAATAAGTGAAAATCTAGAACTGTAGTTGGGTCGGACTGGAAGCATATCTTTGCACAAGTGGAGTTGGTGTCGATCTTTTTATTGAGATCGGATCGATGCCCAGATCGACTAGCCAATGCTAACCCCTACGCCCGGAGGCATTTTCGGTCTGGGAAAGTTCCAACCTGTACAGTAAGAGCGAGGAGGTCTCATTGCAGCGTGCCCCTCCGATAGTGGTTTTATAACCTTTGCGATTAGTATACACCTTCTAGCTATGGATATTCTAATCCGAGTGCTTCAGCGTACTAGATAAGGCATAGAGCCCGTATACGTATACGAAAGATATCCGTGACAGAGCTGTTGCGCTCTACACCTATCTTGTATAACATCAATACCCACTCTGCGATGGAATGCGGCTGCACCCCGCAGGTTAACTACGTTTTCTGCAATGTTCGTCGATCGGAGGTTTTACGAGTCAGTGCGGTGGCCGAACACGCGATGCTAATGGAAGGGAAGGGGATTTCGCTGGCACTTTTGCCTCCGAAAGAAGCTATGTTGTCTAGTCTAGATAGCGTCTTATATAGAGTCCCCACCCACCGACCTTAGGGCTTCTAGCACGAGCATAGCTGAGCCAAGTTACGCGGTCAACGTACTATCTAGAGCCAAACCGGGTGGTGGGGGTGAAAATACCAGTCCTAAACACCATAAGGCTT
Organism: Nemania abortiva; assembly: GCA_022578505.1. Taxonomy (NCBI): domain Eukaryota; kingdom Fungi; phylum Ascomycota; class Sordariomycetes; order Xylariales; family Xylariaceae; genus Nemania; species Nemania abortiva. The sequence goes on from MU392575.1 coordinate 40,032, forward strand.
GTATCATTCTGTTTGAGAATCGGACCTATACACCCCCTACATGCTGTATATTACACACGCTCTTCTCCATTTCTGTGACATTCGTGTCATTTGGAAGGGGACGCGTACTGACTCTACTACACGCTGATGAAGGAATACTTCATTCAAGCGGCCAATATTGCGCTCCATCTACCGTCGTACGCACACGAGGCAAAATGGTTTCGATTCTCGACTTTCCCAATCTTTCGCCTGCCGAACAGGAGGCGATATTAAACGGGCCTGGCATGGTGCCTCCGGAAGGCGTCACGCCCGACTTTAGCAGGCCGGGCAACCGCCCCGATGTCGCGATCGCGGTCTCCGTCGTTTGCCTCACGTTGGTGACTCTCGTCGTCAGCATACGTGCTTATTCGCGCCTGTTTATAGTGAAATCGATGAGACTGGAAGACTGTACGTCACATATTATAACGCTGAATGCCAGATATTTCCCAATCTAATCTTACTAACACGACATTGCGCAAAGACCTAGGCATTGCGGCAATTGTATGCTCGCCAACCATATCACATTCCTCAGTATCCTACTAACAATAGTACAGGGAGGTTACGGAGGCGTGGTTTGGGCGTACTACACGCAATTATACTATGGAGGCTTCTTCGTCCATCAATATGACATTCGCTTTCGCGACTTACAGAAAGTTCTCTACGTATGTATCTCCGCCATGCCTACCCATCCCTATATTGTTCTATGCTAACCCTGGGGATCTAGACGGGAATTCTCTTGACTATTGTTTACGCGATCACCATGGTATTTGCGAAAACCGCAATCCTTCTAGAATGGAGTAAGCTAAGGCCCCGTTTGTCGTAAAGTAAACGTCGCGTTTTCGCTAACCAGCTTCACAGTACACCTATTCGTTCCAAACAGGGAGGATCGCGTGTTCTACTGGGGAGCTCGTATACTCATTGCTCTCAACATAATATTCTATGCGGCAGGGATCCCTTCTGAAGCATTACAATGCATTCCTCTCTCCTCTATCTGGGAACCCTGGATAACAGACAAGACTTGTATCGATTCGAGAGCACTGAATCTCACAGCCGCCTACTTCAACCTTGTTGTTGATATATTTATCCTCGTCCTGCCTCAAAGAGTCATATGGAACCTGCATATGGCGAAACACAGAAAGATCGACGTCTCGATTATCTTCTCACTCGGTATCCTGTTCGTCGCCCACTATCAACTTTACGAGCCACAGAACGAGAACTAAAAGTTTGAATAGGTCTATCGTATGCGCAATCGGGCGGATTTACGGAAGTCACCAGTTTTCATACGTCGAAGAAGGCGACACAAACTACTCGCTTACAAACCTCTATCTCTGGGCCCTCCCCGAAGTATCCTGCGTCCTCTTGGTTCACAGTACGTGCTTGTTGTTTCTCATTTCTTTCGCCTAGACTTAGACTTGGTCCAAATCACTCACGTTGCATTCCCCCGTCGCTAACGAGTGATATCCTCAGACGTAACGGCCATCCCCAAGGTCCTCCACGAGACCTGGCTTGGCGCTCGCATCGCTGCGACCTTCAGATACTGCGCACATATAACCAACCCAAAGAGGCTAACCGAGGACCGCACGACGCCAAAGATTTGGCCGCTCACCAGCGACGACGACCATTTTAGTACGCACCACATGGTTAGTGGGAGCAACCATGTCCAACTTGCGGATCTGAAATCCACGAGACCTATGGGCCATGACACAATGTACAAGAAAAGTGCAGAGACTGTAAATGGCGGTATTATGCGCCACACCGAGTTCGAGGTTCACGAAGATATTATTCCTCAAGGCTCCGACGCTTCCTCTAGCACAGATATATCCCGCCAGCATCCATGGGCAACTAGACGTTAATATCTATTCTAAAGAAATCTAATATAATCTAATAGTTCGAAATACGGACGGAACGTTTTTATTCATAATAATAAGCATTATACGTGATCCTACCAACAGCTAGAACCGCGGCATAGGCGGTTTGTCGTTATATTCAGTCCTGATATCCAGCCTTTGGACGTTAGTTCAGTTACTGAGGCGTAGTTGATGGTAAAGTTGACCGTGGCCATGGTCTTTGAGTATAGGATATTATGAAGCGCTTTGGAGCTTCTACAAGCATCTATCCGTAATTCATTGCCAAAGCTCACACTACAGCAAGATAGACTCACACAGGTTCTATCGCTCATCGTAATCTATGCTATTGTCTGAATCATCCCTTTCATATTCTAGGCTCTCTAATACTAAAACGTTTTAATATCGAAACAGGGTCAATATCTAGGGTGAGATTTAACAGGCTGGCTTGTATTCGGCTACCAGTGCAAGACGCAGCGATAGAAAACCATGATTACCCATTACATAATATAACGTAGGCGATGTACAAGATCGAAATTCAAAAGCGCTGTAAATTGCTTCGTGCACCGCTATACTTTATTGCTAGAAAACATAAGATTCGTTACAGCTCACCGCCCACTCATCCTAACAAGATCGCCTCTTGGAAATCATGATCAAGGATAAGAATTTCGCCATCTTCCGGCGCTTCGACGACCTAAATATGCTAAATCTTATGGCCCTACAGGCAGAAATAATAGAGCTGCGAAACAAGTTCCGTAAGCAATACCAGCAGGACAACGAAGAGTCACAAAAGTATTCGTGCAGTTTCCACAGCATTCGAGAAGCAGTATCCCTAGCGCAAGGAGAGGAGCCTCAGGAGGCAGAGCGAGCGAAGTATCTCCGTGATACTCAAATTGCAACTTTGAAAACGCTCCAAGACAGAATGTCGAGGTATAGTAAGTCCATATACTCATTCATTTACTTTTAAGATCTCCTAATTAATACCCAAAATAGATACCTTGCTACTGCAAGGTGAGTTGCTGCTTCCGCGATTAAGCTCTAGTAGATTATATTCCTATTATCTCAAGTTAATCTTTGCCTCCCTCTACCAAGTGTCCCAGCTATCTCACGTACACCCACCTCGGGAATCACAACTGCGAGAACTGCAAGGCTGGCTTCGCGACCGTCGAGGTGGCAACAATTTCCCTCAGGGGAACGAGTTCTACACGTGGCGGAAGAGCGACGCGGATGCGTACGTTTGTCTGAAGACGCCGAACTCCGAGGGCGATATCTTCTCTGATTTCGTCACTTACAGCCTCCCACGCTTTTTCCACCGCTTATTCGGAGAGAAAGATGAGAAAAGTGGCGGGGCAGGTGATTCTGATCTCCGTTCTGGGCCTAAATTCGGTAGGATCGTCGACGAGGAGGCCGGCCTTACGTCGTACTCAGAGTCGGCGTTAGGCAGGGCTAGTGGCATTGTTACGCTTGTCATTTCTACGACACTGCCTGTCCTCGCCATTTTCATTCTCGACCTTCTTCCCGACAAGAAGACTAGGATTGGCCTCACTGTAGTGTTCACAGCATTATTCGCCACCCTGTTGGCTGTCTTTAGCTCAGCGAGGAGAGCAGAGATCTTCGCGGCTACAGCTACGTAAGTAGGGAGCTTTCCAATGAACCCTTTTTTTTTTCTTCTTTTTTATAGCTTTCTGTCTTCCCTTGTAACCGCCTCATATTGGATTACGAGTTACGCAATATAGATGTATTTCTTCTTTTATCTTATCGTTACCTTCGCCTCTACATTTTAGCTATGTGCTTACTAGTGTCCTTATTCGGTTGATAGATTCGGCGCCGTCGAGGTCGTGTTCATTGGAACCGCAGCGATTGGTTGATTGACCTCTGTGTCACAAGGCCTATACATAGGGGTAGGTAATAGTATACATTGTTGCGCGAGGGTCTCCAAAATACCCTCCTACGTACTATTACTATATACAAAACAGTCTCTTTGTTCCAAGACTGTGACACTCTGGAACTGGTTTGTCAGTTAAAAAGCATCATATCCGCCGTTCCCCGGAACTTCCCATTAACAACGTGACATTCTCCGTCTATTTGGGATGAATTACGGTGGTAGCCGCTCATAATTGTCGTGAGGTACGCGCCATCAAGATGAGTCTTGTCGGCTTGGCTAACCAGATGGTATGCTCTTGGCGCTGTCTCTTGCTCTCGTCAAACTCGATATCAGCTGACCTCAGCATGCGGTAAGGCAGCAAATAGGCTATCAACACATTGAGGATTAACATGCTTTGCCACAGAACATAACCATACGAAAGCAGAATGTGCCAAGTCGGCAGACCTGACCATCTGCAACTACTTATATGAGACTCAGAATGGGGCAGCAATATCTCCTGTTAAGATGGGCTTCTGTACGATGGACCAGCTAGATAATCTTCTCATAATAGTTTGTAGTACCATGTCATTCAAAGCGAAATTAGCATTAAAGTATGAGCTGGGTGTGATACTATGGAGTGGTTCTTATAATACAAAGTCCTAGGTCCTCCCTAACGAATTCGAGAGGACTCTAGAATCAATAACGTCAAGCCCTGGCCTCTATATCGCGACCGAATTATAAGCCGCAACTAGCGAGCTATTAGGAAGCCTGTCATTTCTCTAGAGCCAAACATATTATGCCATTCTCTCTTTTCTTCAATCATCGACGCTCTTTGTCTGCTGTTGAAGCCACCAAGGATCATTGAGTAGATCCTTCGTTGAGGGTCTTGACGAAGGCTCGTATTTCCACATCCGCTCCAGGAGGTCCCCAATCTTGGTTAGGTCCTCTTTCGTGAGTTCACAGGGCCATTCTTTTCGATAGTAATATGCGCGTTCCAGCCACCCGTAGAGCGTGACATCGGGGTCGGAGTCGTCACAGTCCATGCGCAATTCCTTCTTCATTTCTTGCCATTTCTCTTCCCATCTGTCGGGCAGTTTATCGTCGGATATCCCCCTCACCGCTGCAAATGCACTGGCACTGGTAAGGGGGACGGTATGGAAGGGTATCTGGCCGGTCAATAATTCGAAAAGCTACATATATAAATTAATATTTATAATCTTTGTTCCAGAGGAAAGCATCATACCAAGCAACCCATACTCCACAAGTCAGCCCGAATGTCTATAGGGTCACCAAATGTAGCCTCAGGGGCCCGCGCTGATAGACTAGCGATCAACTTATTAGGAGCCTTGCCCTCAAAAAAGGACGATCCAAAGTCGATGAGTTTAACGGTAGATGAAGATGGTAAGTCTTTGAAGAAGCCGCTTTCCTCGAATGTAGCAGGCATGACAAGGTAAGGGGGCATGTAGCTTTCTAGAGTTGAACCGTCGCACCTCGATACCAAGCCAGTTTCAGGCTCACCGAGCAACTTTATGAATTCGTGCTCAGGTAGAGGGTCAAGATTCGGAATTGTGAATGCTATATTTCGTGTGTGGATGTCTTGAGCCTTGGTGTTAGTTAGCTACGGAGTCCCTCACTGTCGACGACATACCTCCGTGTGCGATCCCTTGGGAAGCGAGAAGATCGGTAGCGAGTAAGATTTGGTGCGCAATAGACTTTGCCTGTAGGGCAGGAAGTCTGACCTCCGTGGACGCTGCGCCGAAAAGGTCCAGTATACAAGGCCCTAACAGTTCTAAAACAAGACACTGGTGACGCCCGCTAGGCCCTTCAACGTCAAACGAGTCGAAAAATTGAACTATATGTTGTTGTCCGGAATGGGTGTTCTTGGGAAGGGAAGAAATCGATCGGAAGACCGGAACCTCATTAGTCTCTTCCCATTTCGACTGGTAAATTTTGACGGTGACGTATCGTTGCTCCCTGAAATCTCGTCATTAAAAGCATGGATATTGGGCTATGAGTAAAAGCATCTTAGTTTCATACTCACATCCGATCGCGAGCAGCCCAGATGGTAGAAAAGTTACTACTTCCAAGTTTATGGAGGATCTTGTATCTTCCATCTTTCAGCTGATCACCAAGCCTGACAGGATGAAAACCGCCAGGTCCGTATAGAATGATGGCCTCAGCATCAGCAGCTTCACACCTCCAGTCCCCTCCAATTTGGGAGATGGGTTGGCGGCGATTGCTGGGGAAGGCGATCCTGGGCATGACTACCCGGGGTTTAGGAACATGGAATCCTACCGCCGCACGTGTGATCCTACGTAATGTAGACATTTTATTTATGCCGGCTCAAGGCCATAAGAGGTGGCTCGGTTAGAGATGCGGCAATCCGGAACTCTATATCCTTCCTCGTTTCAGTCAGGAGAGAATCGACTTCGAAGATCGAGGTAGCGTGGAAAGGGATGCATTTCTGACTCACCTGTTTTGCAGACCCCTGTATAGTGAATAAATTAGAAAGCGGAAATTCCCTAATCGGCTCGCACGGTGTCCAACGAAAAAGAAACATGAGCGCACCAACCCTCTTGTCTCACTTCAGTTGTTTCCATTGGCAACAGGTACTTCTATCCTTGAACCCGCATTCACAGCAAACAAGCATCACCGTCACGATTCTTGTATTAGGATACCAACGCCGATTATCATCACTGGTCCCATAACTCAGTTGGTTAGAGTGTCGTACTAATATTATGATTACCATCGTAAGATTTGTAATGCGAAAGTCGTGAGTTCAAGCCTCACTGGGACCAATGGTTTCTATTTTTTGGCCTCCTTTTTGCCGAGATTGCCTGGGGGGCTCAACTTCACCAGAACAAACCGTGGCGATTTGAAAGAAAGAAACTTTAGGGACTAATGTTAATAAACCAGAAATGGCGACAAAATGAGACATAAATATATATATATATCAATTGAATTTCCGACAGTTCTGTGCTGAAGCGAGGAGCCCCCGACCAAAGGGCCTATCCTATCCACACTTGCTTGGCACATCGGAAGTCGTACGCAGCCTATATGTACTCTCCATACTAGCTATCTACTCAATACACAGTAATGAAATAAAAAAAGGCACGCAGTCTTCTTTTCTGGCATAGGGTAACTAATCGGTGCCGCGAGTGTGAGAGAGCGACGACTTACATCTCCGAGACTTGTCCTACTTTCCGGACGGTCGATACCACTCCTCCACACTCACAAGCAAAATCTACTTACTAACTAACTACCCTTAGCTTCAAAATAGCAGCATTTGCCTATTTAGTGACACCCATGCAAGCAAAGTACTCCTTAAAGGCGCCGACCTCGACAGCGAGGACGCCCTCGCGGTCGAGGAGGGACGCGGGGCGCCAGTACTCGGGCTCGACGCGGGTCAGGATGCCGGGGTAGCTGGTCAGGCCGTGGGGCTCGGTGACGCCCCAGGGGTTGCGGACGATGACGTACTGCTTGTCGCCCTGGCCGACCGACGACCAGCCGAGCACCGAGTACGCGTGGTTGGCGACGAGGTTGCAGCCGCGGTACGTCCCGCTGTCCGAGGCGTGCGTCCACGCCACCATCGGGCAGATGGTGCGGTGGTTGACGCTGCAGCCGCGCACCAGCCCGATCAGGTCCGCCGCGTCGTGCTTGTCCGTGAAGTAGTACTGCGGCTCGCGCCCGTTGAGCTGCGCCATCGCCTTGACCGGGTCGCCGTTGTGCGTCTGCGTGATGTCGACGTGCTGGCTGCTGCTGCTGCCGCCACTGGCAGGACCAATGCTCTTGTGGCGGTTGGGGTTGTCGTTGTTGCCGTTGCCGATCCACTTCGCGAAGGCCTTCTCGTACAGTGACGGCCAGAGCGCCATGCCATCGCTCGAGCGGCAGTACACGAAGTCCTCGCTCGAGTTGTTGACCGGCACGCGGTAGTCGACCTCGACGACCTGCGTCTTGCTGTTGTTGCGGCCGCCCTGGTCGTAGAACTTGGCGCTGAAGCGGTGCTGCTGGCGGCCCTCGTCGTCGCCGGCGCCGGCGCCGGACCGGTGGTGCATGCGCACCTGCATGTTCGTGTTGCGGTTGATGAGGGCCGGGTCCGCCCAGTACACCGAGAACAGCGCCGCCACGAACCAGCTGTTCGCCGTCGCGCCCTGGATCGGGTCGTCGAACTTGCGCACCGCCTGGTACTCGCGGGACCCGCCGTAGTCGAACAGCGTGTTGTAGTCCGAGATCATGCCCCGGCGCATGTTGCGCATCATGAGCACCTCGCGCGCGTCGCGCCAGGAGCTGTTGGGCGGCGTGAACGAGTCCTTGCGCCCGCTGTCCCGTCGGAAGGGCAGGCAGATGTCGTTGATCGTCTGCGTCACCTCGCGGTTGCCCACCGTTCGGGCGATGTCGTCGGCATGCAAGACGAGGTGGAGCTTGTTGTTCAGGATGCCGGCTCGCTTGATGCGGACGTTGCCCAGTTCCTTCATCCCGATATCCTCGAGGTCACCGAGTCTGTCTAGACGACTGAGGTCCGGGGTAACCAGACTACGAGAATTCACACGTTAGAAACTTGGTGATCATAGTAATCAGACAACTTGGTAACAGGAGCAGAGGGGGGGAAGCGCTTGCTGGAACGACGAACAAGGGAAATTCGAGAATACGTACTCCTTCTCCTTCAAGATCTTGGTTTCCCCCTCCTCAAGCTCGTCAGCCTTGCGCTCCTCCTTGTTCAGCTTAAGGCCGGCGTAGAGGACCGAGTGGTGCTTCATATCGAAGAGCTCCTCATAGTCGGTCTGGAGAGTGTCCTGGATGATTCGGATCGCGGTGATGGATTGACGATCAATCTTATGCCCGATCATGTTCTCCGCGAGAGCAAAAGGGTTGATGCAGCCAACAAAGACATCATCAGGTCTCGGGTCCGGGTTAGGCTCATCCTGCTTTCTCGAGCGACACGTTCGGATGTCGCTTAGATCATCGTAGCCCTCGGGAGCCGGCCGGGAAGGCAGTTCCAGCTTCCTGCCCGTTAGGGCCTCGAAGAGTACATAGGGGTCGATGGGCCCAGAGGAAGGCCCTTTAATAGGATTTTCAGAACGAGAGTTGTATGAAACCATCTTGACAATAAGCGATTGGAATTTCTGTATGGGTTATAGTGATTCTCTAGATATTATCGAGTATAAATAACTAGCACGGAAGCCTTGAAGACAGAGGTGAGGAACTGGCTCAACCAAGAACGACTGATGCTCTATATATAGGCTTGTAGTCCCGTCTTAGCATATGTCGATTGCCTTACGGAAAGGAAGACCAGTATGTAAACATGGCCGCCCGTTCCGCTCCCTTGACCTCGCGGGTTCTAGCTGCAGGTGTTCTTACTGAGCCGCAGACTCAAATACGAGATACTTGCTCGAGAGGTTCACAAATTCCTCGCCCGGATTGCACGACACGTTTCATGTTGACAGATCAAAAGTACGAGAACTTCGCTTTCGTAGGTTTTCCGTTCTGCCCGATTGAAGTTTCCATTACCCCAGAGGCCAAAAGAAGGCAGGAAGTTCGCTTGGTCTTACTAACCATAGATTGTCAATTACTTGATAGAAGTTATTAGACTTCATTGATGCATTGAGCGTCCCTGAAGGATTGGACTTGGCAGTCGTTCAGATCACCTTAGGAGCCGATCGGGTGGTTGGTACAATCGGCCAATTATTGAATATCATCATCGCCGCCATCCGGACTTTGGGACGTCAAATCCTAGAGGCCGGGAAATTCGACATAAGGTTCCGTCAAACAACTGGGGTTCAAGGGGTATTATGCGGCACCGATGCAAGCACCCTAGGGTCGCTCTCCTGGAGCCACATCTACTCATGTAAACAAAGTCAAAATAGCTCTCCCCTATAACGGTAAAAGATTCCATTCATCCTGATTTCAGTGAGGCTACTAGTTTTTTAACCTCGAGTGATCTTCACCTCGCAATACCTGAATATAAGGCATCGACAATATATATTATCTAGCAGGACTTACTTGACCGCGGACTAAAAATGCTGGAGGAGTATCTGTCACAAGACCTATACATATGGGTAGGTAATAGTATACGTTGTTGTGCGAGGGTTTCCAAAATACCCTCCTACGTACTATTACTATATACAAAACAGTCTCTTTGTTCCAAGACTGTGACAGTATAGTCCAGTCTATTCAGACGCCCCTGCGGCCAATGTTACAGCATATCCGAACTCTATAAATCATGATGGATCGCTTCCCCGGGATTTGGGCTCCCGTCATGTGGAGAAGTTGGACCATAAGATAAGGTTTTACTCTTCTTGTAACAAGTTGGAGAGGCGGAACAGTGTAATAAGTAGAGCACTCACGGTGTCTGACAGGTCCTCTTCTATACATACGTCTATATGCTTCTTTATGCGTCCTATCATTAATGAGCCCTTGCCAAAAATTACTGTCAGGCAATAAGACAACATTCTATATATGATACGGACCAATGCCACAATTCACCGTCAATAGCCGAGCAGCTAACTCTCCCTACCCCACTCCTGGGATTAGAAGGTCCGCAAAAATTATACCGCTCCGGCCGCTCCATACCCCTCTCCGAGGGGAGCAAAAAGATATTTCTTTGAGAGCTGCAGGATTCGAACCTGCGCGGTTTCCCACCGCGGGTTTACGGTATGACTAGACGAATCTAACAAATACCTAAACACGGCGCCTTAACCACTCGGCCAAACTCCCATGCGATGCTGTTGTTGATGTGGTGTCGATAGGAGAGGAGTTGAGCCTCCAACCATGCACTCGCGGACCACTCCCATGCTAAGCGAGTACTATACCACAAACCACAAGCCCCGAGAAGCCATGAGCCACCTATATGTTCCCGTCACTCGTTGAGATGAGATGTGTTAACCTCGTTTTGTTGGAGGCCGTGGAACTTAGTCTTATACTAGGACAGGTAGGCGACAACATAAGTAGGTATCTTGGTCCGGTTGTGGTGGTGGTCAGTGCAAAAAGTCGAAAGCACTAAACCGTTGATATGGCTACTGGGAAAATAATTGAAAAGAAATAAATGATAAGTAGCACTGCTTTCAGTCTGCTAGACAAGGTAAAGTCGAGCTGGAATCAAGCTGTACTCTAATGACTTCCTGACGACAGAGGCCGCCCTGATATTTAAATGATAAGCAGGGAGACTTATTTTTAGCTAGAACAGCAAGTGTGCCACTCCGCCTTGAGCACCGACGTATCATCTAAAGAAGTTACGAGATGGAGCTAATAAGCAATTTGACCCTATCTTCAAAGTTGTTTGATTCTTCTGTCGTATTTTGAGTGAACCATGGAAGTTTACTGCTCAACCAGGCATCATGCAGACAAATTTGTCCCACTTGCTTTTCCCTCGAACCGCGAACATCATTTTCAGCATTTCGATCTTATTATGACTTATGTATAATTTGACGGTTTCAGGTCATTATTGATAGCGTTATTTTTGTTGTTACCCGTGTTGTTATTTCGTGTTTAAGTAACAAAGTTTACATGATTATTCGGACGGGTCCGCAAGTTATATATATGCTGCGAGAAATAAGACTCATTTATCTTGCACTGGTGCTCCTATCTCTACCGACGATATTGAGAAGTTGGCGGCGGCCCGCCCGCTTGCTGTGACGCGAATAAATACTACCTCTTCTATGAGCACCTTACATTTCAACATGTTCGTTCTGACTAGGGGCACCCCGTATCTCGGCACTGTTCAAACCACCCTCGAGACAACTAGCGAAGATATCTATTACGGTCCCACACGAGTAGCTCGACCTTCAACGATTTCATGGATTTCGGAGAGCCCCTCACTATTGACCAGTGCTCGAGAGTAGCCAAGGAAATGAAAGCTTTGCCGCCAAATATCCCAGACGTGGCCATAGGCGGCAGCGGTGCCCTCATTCTTCTTGCGTAACATCCCACGGCTCAACGACTGATTTTTGTAAATGTCAGTAGCTATTCTACCGAAATGAAGTGTAGTAGGAGTTGCTTGGTGTGGATGTTACACATACGTATTAACCGGCCCTCGGGCAGGCGATAGGGTATTCTGTTCTCGACCATATCACGGTACACCGTAATCTCAGCACGGGGATTGGAGACAGGAGTCAAGCACCATAAGCACCGAAAACATAGCATACGCCCTGTGAGGGGATGTAGTTCATAGTTGTCTTCATCGCTACACTTGCACCGGGCACAGGTCATATTCCGTATGTTATCCGCCAGTGTGTGATAGTCGATGTCTTTAAGAGGGACTCGAGCAATAAATTTAAGCCACGATGGAAGCCCCAATGACCGAAACAGGGACCCTCGAAGTAGCAGATAGTCTCGATCAGACCAGAGGATAAACTGCGCCTGTCGATTGACTCCAGTGAACTTGGCAGCGCTAGGGAGGTCGAGGTATCCAATAATCATGAACAGGAGTTCCAGCGGAAGATTCGACAGCTCGCCCAGGTCGGCTAGCACCACGGCTGCTGGAGGCATTATGATGTTGTAGTGCTCTATGCAGAAGTAGGGTTTCGGTGGTCCGCAAGCTTTTATGGTGTTGATAAGAGTGATGTAGCTTGTTTTGTGATGACACTAGGTCATCGGTGAGAAAGTCTGAGGGGGGTTGATGTGTGTAACGCTGGCCGGCTCGAGGAGAGATTGGCGGGGAGGAGTAAAAAGAAGAATAGTGACGTAGTAAGATGGGATGGATGAGATGGGGGAACTATGTGGGAGACAATCACGATGAGGAAAGAGTTAGGGGATTTTTAGAAAGACGGGTGAAGTGTCTTTCTTCATCAACTGGATACTGAGATGCTGCTTCGTTGCCACATTACATGCATGTCTGCTACCTAGGTATGTAGTTTCTTCTCTCTAGTTAATTCCGGTACTCATGTAAATTGTCCGGCTTCCCGGATACCGCGCTAGGCATACCCACGAGCCATTGTCGGTAAGAAGGTCTTTGTGACAAGGGATTACTATTAGAGGGCTTGGAACAGTATATCGTATTCAATTAATAATATTCTAGGGGTCTCAAGGTCCGTGGTTTTTCCTTCCTTTTAGTCAGGAATTCCTGCCCTATTTCAATTCATTCCAAGGGATGACTTTCTATTGCCCTCCCGAAACGCCCACCCGTCAGGTGAGCGGGTCTTCTACCAATAGGCTTCGTGCAACTCAATATGTCTTAGATGGAAGGCCAGGGATGAGGCTTCTAGTGGCCTTGTATGGCTTCAGCCCCCTCCGAGGTCGGGAGTCCTATAGTGTGGTGTATGGCGTGTGACAGTCTTGTATTAGATACGCAACTAAAATGTGCTTGTTGTTCTACGTAGGTGAATATTGTGCTGCGTATAACTTCATTCAGTTGCGCATCAGTCATTAATTCATGTATATCTTATAAAAATACCTCCTATGTTCTTCATTTTCGAACTAGGCACTGATCTCTAGGACGAATTACTAAGGCGATAGGGGACTGGAGAGAGCCGCCGCTATTTGTGACAAGTGCTTAGTTTGCAGGACGAATAATTCATCAGTCGGCTCACGTTATATATCTGGAAAAGGTTTAAGTCACTTCTAATAGATACTGAGCTTCGAATACTTCCCTGTTCTACTTTGTTTCATACAAGTCAAGGTGGCAAGTCTTTCAAAAGCCGGTGATCACGTTGGCTGATCTGAGGTTTATACAATATATACGATATCATATGCGACGTATTGGTAAAGATTCGTCTACTATTTCTACGGACGAAAATCAACGGGTTTTAAACTCCGGCAAGCCCAAAAAGCCCAATAAACATCAAAACAGCGATAACGCCTCCCGTTGATTACGTCTACCAGCTCCTCGAGCCCGTTCACCACCACCGGCACGACACTCGACTAGGAATGTCAGGCGGGCGGCAGCGGGACTACATTAATAGCCCATGTGTAAGTCGCGTCTCTTTTGACGTTACTCTCGCGGTGACTCTAGATGCGGTTGCAATTGCTTCATGAAGTAAAGCTCAATCCGCCCATTCAACCCGCCTCTTCAACGACTTCTGGGACTTCTTCGCCGGCTTTAGAAGGACTCTCTGCTTCTTCTTGACATGCATGGTGTATGTTTCCTCGCCGGTCTCATCTGTCGCCCCCGTGCACACGTACTCGTACTCGCGCTTCTTCGGGTTGCCCGTATCTACAGTCTTGCCCGGGCCTGGAACCGGCCCCGTAGCTAGAACACCACCGGTGCTATAAGGACCACTGTATTCCCCTGTTGGCGCGGGGAGGTTCTCGGCCAGCGAGTCGTCGTCGTTGCCTCGCCCCTGGCGCGCCGTAAAGACGCGCCGCAAAATCCGGTCTGCCTCGGTGTATTCGCTGCGCCGCATCGCTGCCGCGCTGTCGAAGTTGATGAAGAACCCCGAGCCAGTAATTTGAGCTATCGCCCGGTTGTGTCTCGCTTCGGAGGTGTAGCGGCGGCTGCTGATCTTCTCCACAAGGTCGGCCGCCAACTGGTCTTTCTCTGTCGCCCGACGGACAAGCCCAAACAGCTTCTGAAGCGTGTAGGCTGAAGGAATGCGGCCGTCGGGAGATTCTAGCACCTCGTGCTGCACTCGCTGCGCGAACCTCGAGGCCTCGAAGGCCGCGTTATTGGCGCGACGTCCCTCAGCGGCCGCCTCAAAGCGCTCCCTATTCTTGCACCGGTAGTAGAAGTCGTCGTAGTCCTCTTTGGTGAAATTTTCGGTGCTATCTTCAGTGCTGTTGTCGTACTCACTTGCGGACTCCGACTCTACTTCTGGAATCGTCCTCTGTGTTGGTGGGAGCATGTGAAACTCGGCGTCGTGGCGTCCGTCGAACAATTTTTCGGGAGAGAGCCCCAAGCGATCGCCATCATTGAACCCCTGGATGGGGAACAGCGCCAGGCGCATCTTGCCTTCCATCTTCTCCATCGCTTTCATAGCGGCGTGACCCAACGCCTCGGCGCGCAGGGCGTCAGGGTTGAACCAGGGACGCAAAGGCGCGAAGAAATCGTCAGGGCCGTATTGGCTCTCCATACTAGTAAAAATTCCGATGCGCTCCAGCAGCTGCTTCACCACTGAGTAGGCCACTAGCCCGGAGGAGAACTCCTCGTCCTTTATATTGGGCGGCGGGATCCAGATCTGCCTCTCCTCGGCACCCTCGAGGTCTGCTCCTAACAGCAAGCGCAGGCGGTTCTTCGTTCTCTGTAACCTGCTCTTAGATTGCTGGCGGTTCGGAGGGTCAATGATGCTCCAGTGCGATATACGGTCATAGACCGGGGGCGCTGCCGAAATCCTAGACGGCGTGTAGTGTAATACAATGGTCACGTAGTGATCGAACCCACTATCTCCGGTATTGACAACCCAGATAATGAATTCCTTGTTGTGCGAGTCTAGTCGAGGTATCGCCCGGGTGTCGATTGCCTCGATGATTTTGTCGAAGCTTGAGTTATTCATCGAAAACCAGTCGTACGACCCGATCACGGGGCCAGTGTCACGAGGGTATAGGACCGTGCCGTCGACTCGTCTCTCGGCCATGTCCAATTCAATACGGTTTCGGACTTTCGGGGGGAGGGCCTCGTGCAAAGCCTTCAGAAGGACCTGCAGAGCAGATGTGTTTAATTTCGAGGTCCGGGTGCGCTGCAAAAGGTCAAACACGTATAGCTCCTTGTCTAAGGACGGAGTCCCCTCTAGGTACCCTCGCAACCATTCATCTTGACCGCCCTCGCCGTAGGCCTCGGAATCTTCGGGGATGGGAGGAAATGCGAATTTAGTTCCTAAGTTGACGATTTGGCTCTTCCGTAGCCAGGGAAGCGCAGCTGCGGGAACATAGCCTAGAGCCGCAGCGCCCTCGGGGAGTTCGTTTGGCGCCATTTTTTCTTTATTTTAGGTAAATATCAATAATGTAGTGAAGGTAGCTGCTCTGTATGTTAGATCGCAAGTATAACGCATGAGACGAACCAGCGGCACATGAGTTAGTTGAAAAAGAAATCAGAGATCGGCCCCAAAAAAAAGTTGTGAAATGCGTTGTATACCCTAAATGGTTTGAATGAGTGAGACAAGCGGCGAGAAGACAAATTATTAAATATCCAAAAATCTTGACAAAGAAAAGTTGACCGCAACCAGCTTTACCATGATTGCTCTCGCTTTGAGACAATCAATTATTTTTACCTTTGTGTTGGTGAGCCAACTCTGCTTAAGACTAGAGCTTTGAAGGCTTGGCTTATGACAGCTGGTTATTGTTCCTTTGTAGTTTCAACTATGGGATAGATTACATAGAGATAAAGCGATTGTCTCATTTAAGAAAGAAAAAGGGCGGCTATTATCTCGGGACAAATGAGAGGTGTGAAGCATGTTAGACCTCACTAGCTGAAATTACTTGAGTTCTAGCTATACGTCACTCTCAACGTATGAGAACCGCCAAGGCGGCCCACAATGGCTCTAGCGACATGGAAAAACGAAACTTCACTTAGTATATGCTCGAGCACAGAGGCTATTAGGGACGAATGAATAATGAAGGCCATGAATGGAACCTTGTTATTAAAGCTACCTATACAAGTGATGCCGCAGCGCTTGCTATATCGCTTCCACTTCCTTTCAAACATACAACAGACATTTCCAGATGCTGCTCATCTTGCCGATTCTCCAAGCCAAATGCTTTAAATCAGCGCGGTATCTCAATCCACAGGCCGTGTCGTCGTGAGAGGGGAGACACAGACATCCCTAAACTTTCGTAAAACCCTGTCCTGATCCGCCCACCGCTCTTTTTTAACTTTTCTCTTTTTTTAGTTTTGGGGGAATTGCCCTATATGCTGCGTGTATGAGGGGTTGGGATTTGTATGTCGATGTCTTCGTCTCTCCGGGCTTAGAGAATTTATGCCTAGTGACAAGGAACAGAGCGGAATTGAAGGCTAAACATGGACCATCGGGATACCCCCGACCCGTTATTGCGCTCAGGCGCCCCGAGCAACATCGCCGGTCTTGAGAGATATTAAATCCCGGAATTTCATAGACTTCCCAGTGACCCACGACTCATGGGAAGGTTAAAGGGTTATGGGAATGCCTTTGTTTCAGACATTGTGGAAGTCAAGGTGCGTAATTAATATACTGTGAAGTCGAAAGTTTATTACCACCAGGATGTGTTCGTGGTATTTTAGTTTTTGAAATCTATGTTGAACGGTGATGAAGGCGTGATAGCGTCAAGCAACCCCGGGCGTTTTCCCTAAAACGTCTCGGACTCTTGACTTAATGCGCTGGAAGGGCTAGCTACTGTACCGAAAGTATCTAGATTGCGTGTTAGATTGAGCCGGGTCAAAGTGGAATAATTGAAGTGTGTACTAACCGCGCTTGCGTCGCCTATCGTCCTTATCACCGTCCTCGCTGCGAGACGGTGTCATAGCTCTAGGTCCACTAGGCCGTCTGGTGGGCACACCGAGAGCTCCACTCAGATTTCTGTTCTCAAGCCTTGGGCTTCCCGAATGGTAACTCCCAACGTGAGTGGCAGTAGCTGTACCGTAGCCACTCTCAACGCTCTGATAGGGTAGTGGACTGCTTTGCTTTTGCAGCAACTGATTCACCCTTGTATTTGGTGGCGTTTGCACATCTGGAGAATGCGTATCTAACGGTTCCTTAGGGGGACGAGCAGGTCCTTGCGACCCCGGTGAGTTCGTACCGGCCCAATTGTATTCGTCGCCGCCAATTCCGGCATTTGCAGCACTATTGTCGCTGTAGCGGTTGGTATTATGGTGCGGAAATCTGTTGAGAGATGTGACGGATCCAGCCCAGTCCGCTGACCTAGGGGACATTGGCGAGTCGTAATCTGCAGCAGATGTTTCTAACGCTGTCCTAAATCGCTCCGTCTGCCCAGGGCGAGGTTGAGGGTGTTGTAGATTAAGCGAGTCTCGGTGGGCTCGATATTTAGGGTCTTCGGGAGTTGCGAATGCCATAGGTGCCATGGGTGCCATCGCACGTTGGCTCGGACCGGGCGTGCCACGGTTATCCATTCCCTGGGGAAGCAGAGCAGGTTCGGAAAAACCCGAGTGAAGTTTGTCGTCTCCGTAAGGGTCTTGGTGCTGATAAGGATCAAAATCAGCTAGATCAGAACCAGAACGAGAGGGAGGTTGGTGCGCTAGATCTTCCGTAGTTTCCTGCTTGCGAGAACTGCCGCTGCTACGGAAGGCCTTGCCGATGCTCGAAGCCGTTGTCTCAGACCAACGTGAAATTTTGGGAAAGAAACTTGAAGAGCCCTTGGATTTATGCTTCTTGCTCTCGGTAGTTCGGGGAGTATTTTCACTGCTAGCAGATAATTGTTGGCCGTGAGAGGTTTGAGGTGGAGTTCCCAAGGGAACAGATCCGCCTCTCTGTCTGTCGCTTGGGGGTGACAGCATACCATCTCGGGATGGGTGGTTCCTTGTGATTTCAGCAGCCTGCTCATATTCGCCCTCATCCTCCGGCACGGTGCTAATGCGATGGTCCGAGAATTTGCGCTCGCTAGCTGCCCTCATGGATGCCGCTCCTCGTGACTGGGGAATAGAGAGATGTCCAGATTGACTTGCGTGGCTCGCAGTAGATGTACCTGCGTTGCCTTCTGGTTCATACCCATGATCTTGCTCATAAGGGATTTCTGGCTGAAGATTATCTATGGAATGAGCACGTGTACTCATCATGCCAACGGGGCCGGCGGTTTGATGTTTGAGAACATCCACATCTGTTAAAAGCTGAATGAGCATGTCCTCTATTCTGCTGAGATCGTTCGTGCCTTTGGCACTCAGTCCTTGTAGTGCCCTACGCAGCAGATTGCGTTTCTTCGTCCGTAAATCATCGGTGCCGGCTTGCGAACCTCCCTGGATAGATCTTGTGCTACTTCCAGGGAAAGGTCTTGGGCCGCCGAGATGGCGCTTGATGCTTTTCTCGGTGTTAGCGTTTACATCATTGACGATAGCATCTTCCGTATCGGCCAGCATTTTCTTAATATCATCAAATGAGTTGCGCATTTCCGCAGCCGATCGCACTAAAGTGAACAGAATCTCAGTGTCTCTAGCATTCCGCTGGGCATCGCGAACCATGAGCTACACAACGTTAGTAACCATATAGCACACTGCCGGGATTATTTATTGAACTCACATGCTCCATTAGGGCAATAATGTCTTTGGACTGGATTCTGTCGATCCCCGTCCCAGTAGCCGGATCGAATAGAGGTGTTTGCATACCCTGCGACATGCCGCTAAGCCTTAAATCTTTAGGAGTATAGAAGGGATCGTCGCCGTTCCCAAGAGTTGGCGGAGGTAAGGCGGGATCTTTGCCCCTAATGTTAACAGCCTCACGAGGTTCGTTGGGAGCTGCCGAGATGTAGCCTTCGTCAGCGCCTCCCACTCCAGGACTACCAGTGTGAAACGCACCCCTGTAGGCACTAAGCATATTTCCATCAATCCCTGGGAGGTTGGCGATTGGGCTGGCTCCCTCATAAGGATTCGTGACTAGTGTATCTCGTTTTCTATCGCGCCATTCGTCGTCTTGTTCTTGACTAGGCTGTCTACTATGCGAGGCAGCCATTGTTGCAGTGGCATCAACGCCGAAACCACGGCTACGACTAGGAGCGCCCGTCTTATTTGCTGTCGGAGTGATAGCCCGATCGAAACCAGTTACAAGCTCTTGAGTTGGTGTAGTCTGTCCCCGCCAGTGCTCCGCATAGTCTGGATGGGTTCCATCAAAGCGCTCGCCTGTGGCAGATGGTGTGCGTCGCTCCGAGAGTTCGTCTTCGTCGTAACCATACCCAATTTCTGGTTCTGGATTATTAAAGTCTGGCAAGCCACTAGCTTCCATCTTAGGATGACCATGGTCGTAAAGGCGATCTACGCTATGACGTGGAGTTGCGTCCGGTCGATAACCGGTCTTAGCTCGTTCTTTAAATGAGCGGTTTCGAGAGACGCCCTCAGGGACGAACTCCTCTTCTCTAATTTCATTACTAGGTGATTCATTCCCTTGGTTTTGCTTCTTCGAGGCGGCAGCGGCCGCAGCAGCAGCAGCGCGGCTCAAAGCAGCGGAGGTGATTGCAGTCTCCGATGTAGTTGGTGACTGTCGGTATGTAGATGGGGGAACCTTTTGTCCGTACTCGTTGAGCTCATATTCCGCAAATTGTTGGGAAGCGGTTGAGCCTTCGTGCTCTCTTGATGGAGAAGGCGAGTGGGCAGCCTGGTCCGCGAGTGCTGTTGATCGCTTGGAAGGGCTGATGCCTCTAGAGCGTGGCTCCTCTGTGTTTTCATTATACGATACTTGGGAGTAGTCTTGCCCACCACCGGCGGACCCGCTGAGCATCGATGGGTCAATAAGTGAAGCGACCGCGGATTCAGGCCCAAAGCTCTGGTGAACTACCTGAGGATTGCCCTCGATGAATTTGACAGCCTGAGCCGATGTTACCGGGCCGATTTCACTGTTATCCGTATAAACCGTGTTCCTATATCCAAGCCCGGAACTCAGCACACTGCTTCCCTCGTCACCGAGCATGTAACTGGGGACAGAACCCTGCGAGTGAAGATCCCGATCATATTGAGGTGATTTCGAAGGAGAGGACAATTCACTAGCTGTGTGTGTAACCTGCGAATTACGATAACCTTGAACTTCACTTTCGCCCTCTGTGTATCCTGATACACTCTGGATTGGGCTGAGTCCCCGTCTCTCCTGATGATAAGGTACGTAACGTAACGGAGCTGGTACGTCTTGGCCATAGAGTGCGGAACTGTCGTCGTACACACCGGGTTCGGCCAGATGGCCAGGTTCATCATATTCGTCGTCATCGTATGCGTCCTGAAGATGAGAGGGGTGCCTCATAAAGTCTTCATCGTCATATTCTTCTTGTGGAGCTGGTAAGGGACCATTTCGTGGGAGGGCCCGAAGATCGCCATGCGAGACATTAGCGTGCTGTGCCCCTAAGTTTTGTAGTGTGTGCACTGGTGATCTTGTTGGGGTTGTGGCATCATCCATCGACTCCATGGAAGCAACGCCTCTGGAAACTTCTCGAACAGGTATCATCTGTTCACTAATAGATTGAGGCGGGTCCGTCTCAGCTGATAGTATGGACATGCTCGTCATCTCTGAAGGGTTGATCTCGCTGGAGAGTGGCATGGGTGGCACAACCTGAGGGGCCGCTTCTTCATCCTCATAGTTATCTTCTTGGTCGCGTTTAGGTGTTTCCGCTCTTCGTCGCCTCCGCTGGCGCTTTTCTTCGCCCCGAGACTGCGATTGTAGAGCCGCAGCCCCGACTGCGGCGCCTAGGGCTGCGTCCGTGAGAAGATCGCGACTGCGGCGCGGTGTTGTATTATCATCTTGGGCATCTTCTGTATATGAAAACTCATCAATACTGCCGTGAGGCGAAAGATCGTTCCTAGCTTCACGGTCTCGAGACTTATTGGTTTTGTTTGTGTCCGCAGATTTCCGCTTGTCAGTAGCCGCATTGTCTTCTATAGCTGATGTGAGGCTAGATAACGACCCCCGATCCTTGGCTCCCTTGGTTTCTCGTTGGCTCCTTTCCCGCTTGATTGCGTCGAGTTCAGGTAGGATGAGTCTGCGGATGGCATCTTCAACGGTCTCGAGTAGCTTTGGATTGTTGATGGATATTTTAGAGGAGGAATGTGAATCGTATGAGCGTTGGCTTGGCGTGAGTGAAGAGAGGACACTAAGCTCTGGCCCTGAGACAACAGATTCCTTCTGGTTCCCTCTAGATTTTCGTCGTGGTGAACTCCTGTAGTCAACATCTTTCTCAACAGTAGTGGCCGCCTTGCTTCTCGACTTGTGTCTTCGTTCTGGTTTAGTTGACTTCTGCGTCACGCTGTGATCATGGTGTTCGATCCGTTGCTTGCGGTTCACCTTGTCACCAGCGGGCGCATTCGTTGCTGGCGTCGAACCATAACCGTAAGGGTCATCACGTGTGTTGCTTGGGCCTGACCCGTCAAGGAAACTATCGGTGGGGATTGCAGAGATATCTGACATGTTTGCAGGCGCATAGGTAGAGGACTTGCTGTCCGCGGCAGGTATGAGCGGGCTTGATACCTTACGACGACGGCGAGAATGGACAGTTGAAGGGTCAATCTCCACCTCGATCGGATTGCGAGAAACGTTAGACTCCTCTGTGGCAGAAGCGTAGGAGTGCATACTATGCGCGTCCTCGGGATCGGTCATGTCTAATTCACTATAGGTGAGGTTGGAACCTGTAATCGCCCTCTTTGGCTGCGAAGTTTTCCTCGAACTTCTCGTTTCTGTTATCTGGATATGGTCATTCTTCCCACGAGTCTTCGAAGGCGTTAGCCGCACGCGAACGCTCGGCTTTCGCTCTGTTACCCTCGATCCGCTGGGTGACATCTTGCCGCCTTCGTAATACTCGATCAATAGCGAAGTTCGTGACCGATTCGCCCTATGACCACCCGTCCTGATAGTTACTGGCGTCCCGTCATCTGGAAGCGAATAGTGGGACTCTTCATCAGCAACGTTGGATAAATCGGATTGGGCTGTTTCTGTAGCAGCTATGACAGACTCGGACTCGGTCGGTGCAGGTAGCGGTGGTGCCCTCCTATAATCCACGCCCATCTTGTAGCCCGAGCGATCGCTACTAGACTCGAGCCGGGCACCCAAGTCCTATTTGCGGCCCCAGGCCTGTCCCGCCGATTCGAGTTTTCGGTGAGGTGGCACAAAGTTCGGTGGGCACTAGTCGGGTGAAATAGTAGGGAGGCAAGTTCGCAGGTCGACCGAAACCCGCAACCCGTATCGATTATTAGATGATATGAGGTTCCGTCAAAGCATCTGCCTAGACGGTGCAATTATAAACAAGGGCTAAACTGGGCTGATAATCAAGATATGTCAGTCAAGGTCCGGTCAATAGGGTTTGATACTAGCCCACAGCAACAGACAATAATTGTGAGACACATTCACCCCTGAGCAACAGCGACGTGGAAGCGAATGGCGAGTGGGAGAGGAATTGACATGAGAGCAGGGCTTGGAGAGGGGTTGAGGCACGTTCTCGACTCCATACAGTCTGAAAAACAGGGCCCCGTGAAAAGTGCGCTGAGTTCGAGGAGGAGTAAACAATGGGAGCCCAACTATGCGCAAACAGGAAATCACACCAAGGCGACGAGCTAGACCGTCGCCCAGTTGTTGGGACCAGTAGAAGCAATGAGCAGCAAATACGTACAAGAATATGATTTGTACTGTTGTTGCGCAGGCGATGCTGCTACAGGCATGCGCACTGCGAACAACGAATATTAGGTGATTAGGTGATAGGGTTGTTGGTAGTAGTGGTAGTGAAAGAAGAGGGATATTTTTGGTGAGACGAGATGAGCTGGCTAGCTGCGACTGGAGGCAGTTATCCTAGATAGGTAAACTAGGCGACGGAGGTAGTGGTGATCAAGTCCACCAGGCCAGGTCGAAAAGGGATTTTAGAGGGCTGGTTGGCGCAGTCGAGTACCTACATACATACACTTAGCGACCTACCTATTGTACGTACCTACCTACCAAGATGTGGTTCTCTTCGTAAGGTAGGTATGCAAATAGCAATAGGTATGTACTTTTGCAGCCATGCATGCAGGTGTGAAATCGACTCTGGATTATGAATGGAAATGGAAATACTTGAATGGCGACGAGACACTCGAGAAAGCTGAGGTATTGAATGGAAGTTCATACTGCACGCCCCCCAGATAATACAAACTGCATTTTGGGCGGAGAGCCCAAAAAAGAGAGGTTGGCCGGGGACGGGAAGAGGGACGTCGCCCCACTCTCCCAGATGATGCGTTGGCGCTGCTTGAGCTATACAGCCAATCAGAAGCCCGGAAGCGAGTCTTGTCACTTGCTTGACAAGGAGATCCCACCCAGCTGCTGCATAGACAGGGGACTATCTTTAGCTATCCGGCCTTTCTACAGTTCATAAATCCTGTCTTATATAATGGGGAGGCAGCTAGTCACCTATTTAGACAGATACCTTATTCTCTTTTTTGGACTTACCAGCCTCCTCGGTTATGACTTATCGACATCAACAAAACTACACAATTTCTTCGGGTCGGGAATCCGTTTGCATGTAATCTTAATCTGGAACTATTAACTTTTACCCCTGGTCTAGTACACTACATATAAACAACCTCTGTGATGCGATCTCCCGAAAAGAGCACGGGCTTGGGGTTTACTAACCCGTTTGTTCTAGCGTCTTTGGCAGGACGACAGGCTGTCGATGTGACAACTCGCAGTGCGGACTACCTGAACTAGGTAATAGTAGGCAGATGAAAAGAGGATCTGTGGGATTTATAGTGGTTGCCAAGCTTTGGATCTCTTCCATTTGAAATTGTGCCTGGTCTGAAGCCGACACAACATGTCTACCTTCCACCAGTCAGGCTTTACGTAGAGGATCACACGCTCAGAACGCTGTGATATAATAGGTACTTATGTAGGCAAGTAGGTAGGTACAATACTGTATCTATGCTGCGCATACTGCAATCTCTTGCAGTAGGTCTGTAAGTAACCTTAGGTAGGTAGGTAGTAGGTAGCTGTATGCTGTATGGTGCATCGGACATCAAACCAGAAACTGAGGATCTGCTATCAATGGAATAAAGGAACAAAGCATAAAGCCCACACTTGCTGCCCGCACCGTCGCATTGTGATACTGTCACCCTTCCAGTCGGCAAGACCGACCTACAGCAGAGAACCAAATCAGAACCTCTACTTTGGTCGAATCTGCGTCGAATGCCTTTTTCGGCAGTTCGTTCCCTGCGTCGACGACGGATATGATCAACTCCTTTCCCTTCCCCCAGCCCTATACTAAAGCATATCCGGCTTCGAGCCTCGGGGTACACTCCAATACAGCGTTATGTAGCACGACGAGGGGCATCGTCTGTGGCAAAACAGACCGCGTACCTTATTACACTTACATCGTCCCACGCACCATGATGCGCACAGCATACCTTGGTAGCTAGCTAGCAGGTCTGTGTGTGTCTGTGTCTGTGGCAAAGGAACCTGCCTATCCGCCTACCTACCTACCGTTTCTCGGCCGGGCTTCACACCGCTGCGCATCCATCCACCTCCGCTACGTTGCGCAACTATGCATCTCGGGCTTCTGACTGGCGATCCGTGAGGTAGGCTGTGCACCATCCTGCGGTCGGGTCCTAGGCGCTCTAGTCTTATCGCCATAGGAGGTACATTCATTGCTCAGTCCTATCGATTAGGTACTCGATCCATCCCGGGCAGCTCTATTCCATCTCGTGTTCCGCGCATGTTGTGCGCTGTCTATATTAGTACCCGCTACCTGGTAGACGTACGATCCCATGTACAAGAGGCCACCTCTCGGATCACGCCGCTCGGCCACGAGCCTTATCGATCCGCATTCCCGCAGCACGTTGTTTGGGGGCCGAAATCAAGGATAGGTAGGTTAGGGTACTGTGTTTTCAGAGATCCAGTTTTGAATCTACAATTCTTTAGTTCTTCGCCTCGATACAATGCACGCTCGAAACCTACTACTGGCTGACACATAGCTGCTCTCACCCGTTCTCCATTTACATTGAGATTAACTTGATAGGGCCTAACAATGGTAATCCATAAAACGAGCCAGGCTTACGCAATTCCGTATGTTTCAGATACACAAATGGTTACAAACGCCGTGTTCCCGTGGTCATGCAGGTAGGCGCGATTACGTGCCACATCGACCGATTCTAGCCAAGTCCGACGGAACCACTGGGTGTAGATGAGTGGAAGAAAAGTCTTTGGCGGGAGTTTTAGACAAGCCTGGAACTCAAGTACTATTACATTTCAAACTAACTCGGCATTCACGGGATGAAGAATTGATTAGGCTCTAGTGAACTACTCAAATTGCGTTAAGATCAGTCAATATCTTTATTGTAACTGGATTTAATGAGCCAGACTCTGTAGATGACGAGTAGGAATGGCCTAGTAAAACGCTATGTAATGTATATCTCTTTTATTTGGGTATAGATGCTACGCTGGATCATGTATTTTTATGTATCCTCTCCTTTGTGAAAACTCTGCGCAAAATGGTATAACATACGCAGATGCCTGTATGCTCAGAATGTATAAACCTACTCGTGATATTCTCAGCCCAACAACGCCCACCTGAGAATGGGTATGCCAAAGGAATGTAATGAAAGCCCAACAGGTAAAAATGCAGTTAAACAGCCCGAGCCACTTCCAGTGGCGCCTCGCGGCCTATATACAACAAAAACAATGTGTTTCTCGCAGAGCCGTAGTTAGAATCCGGATCCCTTGCCACCCTTGCCTCCCCGGTTCTTCTTTGATGAGGGACGCTCACCACCTTTCCCCGGGGCGGATACAAATTCGACCTGGGCTGAGCTGAGGAGGTCTTTGACTACCGGATTCTCCATGTAGTGGATGGCGAGGCCGGCCCCTAATACTGACCGGAGTGTTTCTACTCGTGTTGATAGCGACCAAGTATCGATGACCATACTAATATCGTGGATCCGAATCTTCTCGCGGTATCCGTATTCTCGATATTCCTCACTAAAATCTGTTTTAGTGCCCCCAGTATGAGGGTTGCTAGCCATTCGTCGTGCTGTCGAATATCCCGGCCCTTTGCCATGCTCAAGTGATGTGAGTACACTATTAAAGCTTGCATGGAGCTGTTTCCGGTCCTTTTTAGATACAGACTTTGATGATTCTCGGACAAGCGCCGTCATGCGCTGTATAAGCTTGTGCTGGTCGTATTGGAGATCCCATGGCTCTTCCGTTTCATCTTCGTACTCGCGAGCGGCTTCAAATATCAAAGCAATATTCGCCCCCGCAGCAACCTGGACGCCTACCTCGGTACTTTCGAGTTGCTCTGTGAACACTTCCAATGCCTGGTCGCTTTGGCCCTGGAGATCGTCGAGGTTGCTCGCCACGAACCCCCAAGCAGTCAGAGCCGCAGAGACCACAGGGCCATTGTCGCCCGCTTCAACACTGTGCCCATCGCTCTCGACGATCTCGACTAAAAAGTCCAGCAACTCTTCCGCAGCGATCACAGAACCTCCGCCGCACATTGTTACAACGCCCATGGCCTCAATGGCCTCAACCTTGAGTGCCGCCTCTGCTGAATCTTGACAAAGGCCCTTTAGACTTGGGTAAACATGGTCGTAGAAATTTTCGGATCCCGTCGATAGAATCGTCATAGTCAGGGCTTTAACAGCCGATAGTGTCTCGTCCGTATTGCTGCCACTGCGGATGCTCTTGAGCAAAGCGGGAACCAGTTCGTTCAGCTGGGGTTCAAGCTGTTCCTCAGCATAATGGTGTCTTATAATGTGGGTGTAGGCAGACAAACAGGTCTCGCGACCTTTGGCACTGCTCCGCTTGCGATCCAGAAGTTCGGCAATGCGATCTCCCAGTCTCTCCGTCCAACTAGCTATAGGCTCATTGCCATCATCAGAGTTTGCGACCGAATTAGTCAGGCTATCTTCGTATTCGGAATCTGTGAGGTCTTCCTCCTCGGACGCGTATCGACTGTTGAGCCTGGAAGCACCACGAGAGGGGGTCGGGGAGCTGTTGGGCGATGCGCCAAGGGAGTCTGGTCGGGAGCGTGCTTTGCGAGAAACGGTCTTGCCGCTCTCTAACAAAATCTTCTTTCGGAGATCGCGCATGTTGATCAGTTTCGGGGCAGTGGATGTTTGGATTGTCTTTCTACGGTCGTGTGCGTAGGCCTTGATCAAGTCTTATTTCTCGTATGGAATCGACGTAATGACTTCTGTGACTTTTGCGACCGGAATTCCATGAGGATGGCAAAAAAGACGAGGCGCGACGAAATTATATATGTATAATATTGGGATGGTGTCTTATTATCCGAAGTGTTATAGGTGTAGCCGTATTGAAGAGCTGGATCGTTGAATAGGAAACAAAGGCGATGAATGGAAAATAAACAAGCTTTTTTTTTTTTTGGTTGGTTGGATGCAAAGCGATATCTGACAGAATTCGATAAGCACACAGGAATTTTCTCCAAATGTTGTACCGTAGCAATCAGGGTCGAGCGGAGGACGCGGATTGGAGCGTATTCGAGCACCGACCAAACAGCAGATTTCTTGTAGTAGAAGGGGTGGTGATTGACAGAGGTAACGTTTGCTGTATTTTTAGCAGGGTGGCGGAAAATATATACCGATGATATTCGAGGTTGCAGAGGTAGGTTCGTTCCCCCGACTTCCCAAGTTGGCAGTCTAGTGATGCCTTTTATTATCGACGGGTCCGCAACAATGCACACTCAATGAGGAACTCAAGCTCCGTTTCCACTTACACAAAATGCATGCGTCAACAAAGAGCGGGGCCCCTAGCAAGGGATGTACTCCGTACCTTAGCCCAGCACGCTGGCATGTCCCCACTCAAAAGCATCACTCATCCGGATCACCTGCACTGCGTTAAGTGGCGCCAGGTATGATGTAGGTAGGTGGTACCTTAGGTCATATTTGGACTTTTGTACGCTACCTCTCACAAAAGATAGCCCCCAGCTACCTGAGCAATACGGGATTCTATCATGTACCCAGAACCTAGTAATGTACTGTATATACACTGTGTCTGTTATTTTAGGTCGATGTTGGGCATGATTTAAACCTGTAGTATATGAGATACAGCCTATTCAAAACGCCTCTGATTTTAATGAACAGCTGCTCAGTAGCTTTATTAGGACTCCGTTCATTTCTCCCATACAGGGGGGTGCTTCACAGGTAGCATTCCTATGTTCCATTTAGCGGGGCTAGTTCGATTTCTACCTAGCTCTTTAGAGACGGGACTCCAAGCAAGCCCGGGTAGGTATCGTAGGTATTCAAGTAAGTACCTAACCTCTTATCGAGTGTATGTACCTTAGATCCCCCACCTCCACACTAACATACGTACCTCCTAGCATCCTATTGCCCATCAAAGCCACCCATTGTAGTATTTTAATACGGAGTATAGCCTTAGGTAGATGAGGTCAAGCATTGTCAACTAACTGCCTATTTATTAATACCCATTGTAGCTACATCTCTAGGCTCTCTACAAGCCAAAGACGAGAAAAACCACCAATACTATAGATAGAGGTAAGTAGATACTACTAAGGCCTCTGTTAAGGTATCAAACACTGGGTGAGGGCCTGGTGAGGGGTACTAGTGCTGGTGCCACTATCAAGTTTGGCGGGGCTGTGATAAGGCTTTAATGGACCCTCTGATGCAATCAATTTAAGTATGACTCCCTGCTTTCTCAGCTTAGAACAAAGTAACCTCGTGAGGATTGTTGTAAGCTGTACAGAGCCAAAAGGAGATATAGTTTACTTCTCATACCAACTAGGATCCGTATCGCATCTTACCAGCAGAGCACTTTGAAGTCTTTCTAGTACTAGGTAACATACATAGTAAGTATGTAGCTCGACCCCACGTCCTAAGTACCTCTCTATCTGGGAGACCGGTAGAGAAGGCAAGCACAACCCCCAGCACGTACCTACCTAATAGATCACCTCCGTAAGCTCGAGATTTAAGTTACTTACATACAGCAAACAATGCCCTTCCTTCCATTCACACTCTGTCTCTGCCCCCATTTTGCATTTTGCACTTCTAGATATGCCCCGCTTTCCCGTAGTTCTGATACTTACTGTACATCTAGCTACCTCCCTTCAGCACATTACATACCTGCGCATGCTTACAAGACCCTACCTACCTCTTTGCATAGGCTATCCGCCACCTTTCTGAAGTAAAATAATAGGTACATTCAGTCCACGGGTGCTTAAGGAAGACTTGTACAGGTCCGAGCTTCCCTGCGTGTAGCCTACGTACCCACACGCCTCCTACCTCCCAGCTCCCAGATAGGTTGGTTAGATACCCATCGTGCCTGCCTGCCTACTCCGAAACTCTATTACATAGAGATACTACCTAAAACACAGGCCACCGCCGTGCACTCTCACACTCTCACCTCGACGTTCCCCCTCCTTCTACCTCTCTGTCAATCCCCCATCTCTTCAATCAAGCAACGGACAACAACAAACCTGCACTCAGATCAGATGAAGGCCTTCTTGCTATCTACATCACGAGACGGACACAGTCGTGCGTGAAAACCCAGTACTGACGCCTCCAGTCGTTTTCGTCCGATCCCCCACCTTGACTACGTAGGCCAGCCTCATCCTGAACTCAAAAGGTCCAACTTTGAGTGCTCCTATGGCGACCGCTACAAAGCCCTCCATCGAGGAGGTTGCATCCAAGGATGTAGATTCAAGTGAGTAGAATCTAGATCAATCATCCCATCTTCTTTACCTTTCTTCACTTTTCGCCTTGCTCCGAATTCATTCCTGACAATACACATCCAGTCATTGTTCACCTATACCTTCGAGGTCCATACTCGATCCCCAAACGCCGGCTGGTCCTCACCCACGCTCGTCCGGTCATCCCCATCGGCCGATCGTCCAAGGTCCGCACCAAAGGCTTCGTCCCAAGTGAAGATAACGCCTGGTTCGAGAACCCCGTTATGTCACGGGAGCACGCCGAGCTAATCGCCAAATTCGACGAAAAGCCCATTGTAAGTCCTCATCTCTCTCGTTGTCATCTCGTTCCATCTCAACGTAGCCGTGCTGATCGTTCTGTTGTCCAGGCCGTCTACATAA
The DNA here is from genome assembly GCA_022578505.1 of Nemania abortiva. Classification (NCBI taxonomy): domain Eukaryota; kingdom Fungi; phylum Ascomycota; class Sordariomycetes; order Xylariales; family Xylariaceae; genus Nemania; species Nemania abortiva. The sequence goes on from MU392575.1 coordinate 70,311, forward strand.
AAGACGTTGCGTCCTTCCACGGCACATTCCATACTGCAGATAACGGCCATAACAAAGAGCAACGGCTCGGCCCCAACGAGCTGGTCAAGCTGACCAACGGTGATTTGATCCGATTCGGAATCGACATCTTCCGAGCTGAAAAATCCTATCCACCGTGCTCCGTTGAATTTTCCATGGAAATGCCCCAAACGTAGGTGTCTGTTTTATCATAACGAAGAACGCCTTGAGCTAACTTCACCTAGACCTAGTGTTCTTCCCCACCGGGGATTTACTGTTCCAGATTACATAGACGACGAGGATGAGGATAACGAGAGCGAACAGGGGTCCGTCACCGCGTTCTTGAAATACAGAGCTAATCTGAATTCCTCGGGGCCCAAAGGTGCGACACCTGTCATCGGTAGTAGGCCCTCTCCCATCGACCTCACCGCCGACGGCGATGATGTCCTACCTCGCATCGCCAAGATCCCCAGTCTTCCTACTATGAATAGCAGCACGATTTCTGATGTAATCGATTTGACGTCTGAGCCAAACTACGAATCTGATGTAGAAGTGTGTGCAGTTAACCCAATCGTACCGCGCCCATCCAGATTCGATGCTTCTTCAGCTCCAGCCTCTTCAAATAGTCGTGCGGGTTCTCTAGCCTCTGTGGGTATAGTCCAAACCTCTGATGGAAGAATTGTCATGCCTTCCTCAATGACGGTACCTTCGGATGACGAGGGTGTGTATATGCACACCGGTGCTTGGTCCGATGAAGACGCCGAGAGTGTACTCAGCGACAATTCGCAGCCGGAATCGATCCATTCTCTAGGAGCCACGGACGATGTACTCTCACAACATCATGACGATACATCTTCTGAGGTTGAAGATTACTATGATAGTAAGCATACCCAAGAACTGCGAATTTCGTTATAACTAACGTTTCAGGCGATGCCTTCTCCTATTCAGAGCAAGCTACGGAATCCGAGAATAACGACATTAATTCCATTTTCAATGAAGATGAAGATGACGATGACGAGGAGGACGACGAGGTGAATGACGAAGACGCCGCGCATGAATCATCTGACGAGCAACCCAACACTGCGACGCTGCTTCATTTGTCAACGACCGTTCAAGGGCAAAATAATTCTGAGGCTTCAACCATTCCTGTCATTCCTTTTGGTTATACCTCTCTAGGTCCCACATCACCGATCAGATCATTCACAACTCGTAACCCTTCCCATGGCCGTGACCCGAGTCCCTCCGACGCGGCTCTTTTCAAGCGGCTCCCACTGTTGGATAATCCACCAAGTGCCAGCAGAGCCCAGCAACTTGGCGAGAAGAGTGGGAAATTCGAGTTCTTTGCTGCCAGGGAAAAAAACCGCGCAGCTCTTCATCAGAATCACTCTACAGTCCCCATCTCAGCGCTCAGAGAAACACTGTCGGTTGCTCCACATGATGACAACAATGCTGCCATGGCAACAACTTCTGACACCTCTCGGAGCGCCTCACCCTCTCTTCCATCTGCCCCAGAGACCACAGTTTCAGCTAAAGAGGTAGAGGGTAATATGCCTGAGGGTAGTCCCAAAGTCCCCGATGTGGCCGAGGCTCCCGATGCTCCTGATGCTCCCGATGCGTCTTCGATCAAGTTAGGCGATACAGATACGAATCAATACTCGGCTTGGACTGCCTCCGGTGACCAGTTTATCAACAACCCCCCAACTGATGAACCCTCGGCGCCGCAGATCGCCCACCAGCCAGCTGATTTCGACATGACCAGCGCTTACAAGTTTCAGCAGAGTAAGCTAGCTACCGTAACTGAGACGGTCTCTCAAACTCGCCGTCTCCCTATTAAAGACCTTCTAGCACAGGAGCCAAAGCAATGCTTAGCTGACAGTGAACCAGCACCTAAGCTGCCTACTCCTATCGATCCGCCCGCAAACTGCGCTCCTACGGCGGCTAAGCGTTCTTATGGAGAGGCCTTCAACCAGACTGAAGACGATACTACACTAGAGTTTGCAGCTCATGTCGTCATTGCACCTTGTTCCCCTAGCCTTAGTGAGGTGAAGCGCCAGGACCAAACCACCCAAGAGCAGGTTGACATCCCAGCCCCACAAAACAACACGGTTTCTAAACGTAATCGGGACGTTGGGGAACAAGATATATTTGCACATGAACCTGCTGTCATCTTTGTCCCACCTGAGGCCCATCGACCTGCGAAGAGAATGCGATTGGCTACTGTGGCGGCTCAAGTTGTGGCTTGTGTAGCGCTGGGGGGTGCTGCGACCTTCTCCTATCTGGTAAATACCGCTCCTGTATTTTAGTAGCGGTATCTTTACCTTAACATCTACCCGTCCAATACACAATAGGGTAGCTTTGAGTAACTATTTGCGAGCGAGGTTGGTGGCTCCGGCGTTTTACGGCGGGCTGGGGCGTTAAGGTCAATGAGGCAGGGATATTGTACATGCCTATTCGAACGGCTACTGTATGGTCAGGTAGTTGAGTTCTGGTAACAGTTTCATGCTCTGCGAATGCTGTGACGACGAGATTCTTTATTCTGTGTTTGGTGGCTACATGGTCCTACGATTTGATTTGATCGTCTTCTCTACCCATGTTTAATAGCTTCATATTCTACCGTCTCAGCTAGCGCTTAGCACTACTAAATGTCTGTAGAAGGATGCAATAAGCACGGGGTTTTCTGAAAACTGCGTTGTGAGATATGTGGTCTGTGTGGCTTAGCAAGGCCAGATTGGAAATATCAGTTACTAACGGTCAGCATAGAAATCTTTAGCAGCCGGTTGGCTTCACGAATTATTGAAATGAAAATGCCACCACGCGGCTAGCGGCCACGCCGTGATGTTCATTGCAATGATGTCCATTCTCTGAAACCTGTGAATATTACTGATGTTGAGTACATAATATAGCTCTGAAAGAGCAACGTGGATGCTCTAATGGCTCGGCATGAGTTTCAAGTCGAATTAGCTTAGATATCACTACATGAGTCTCGCTTATTCAGTATATCTTAGGCTACTTGACGTGAATTTGTGGGCGCGCGTGTAGGATGTCAGCTAGATCAAGCATTTCCGCAGAACGAGGCTATCGCTGTGCCTAGCCTGCAATAAGGGCCTCGTGGGTAGGCAGCGGTATCCAGTTTCGTTCTTGTGGAGGCAGTCAGGCTTTCCTTTCAAGCCACTCGGATAGGTTCGGAGGGTGTATTTAAAGCCATTACCGCCACAACCGAGCTCGTCCTGTCTCTTGGGATGTTGCCAAGCGCGGATGGCGTGTAAATGCTACGCTATCTACTCGATATAATTGCGTTCGCCGGTGCTGGGATGGCCGCCTTGTTAAGGCAGCCGGGGAGGTGCCGCAACTATTACCGAGAGGGGGGGTGGTGTTGGCCGGGCCGTGCATCGTATCCGTTGGTTTGTGTGTCGTGAAGGGTTGGGGTAGAAGGATGGCCGCCCAGGATTGGAAGCACAGCATGAAGACGTGGCGGGACAAGACCTCATCCCATAGAGGGTCGGGCCGGTTGACGAGTCTAGCGTGAGCATTTTTAAAATAGTGTCGTTGCAATTGTTTATCATGGAATTTTCATGTCATGACGTTGCGGCATGGATTTTAGTAAGCCCTCATCGGTTGGACGCCGCTAACTATTCGTTCGGTATACACTCGGCGCCCTGCATAGGAACGGAAGAAGGGCATTTCTACTTCTTCATAAGATGTAGCTTATATTATTGCCTGCAACTTGTTGGTGTTAGCTCAATAGAAGTTTAGGATGGGGGCTAGCATCGTGGATTCTATATTGCCTGCTTGAATTGTATGTACTTCGTGCTAACATGATACACAAGGAACGGCAAACGCTCATTACAAGGCAACTCCGTGTGCTCGTCGACGTTTCATAAGAGACCTCCCTCATCGATACCACACGGCCGTAGGTTTGGTCAGATATCGCGTTAGTTTTCAACAAGGGTGCCAGCAATCCTCTGTGGGTGAGCACTATTATCACATGTGCTGAAATTGAAATACCACACTCGTACGTAAAGCACAACAATAGGCTATAGATAACGTAGAAGAGAAAGTGACGAGTTATAACTCTACCAAAGAGACGTTTCCGTACTTGTATAAACTCATTAGAGCTAGTATAGGACTTTTGACGAATCGCTACGTGTTTTATTGCTAATGGCTAGGGAGAACCCGGCGTGAAGGGTCATGATGCAACTAGCCGGCGTGTGTACGGAAGGCTGATTGCAAAATCTCGACGCACAAGTCGCGCCACAGCTAACATGCTAGATATATTGATATTGACATAGTATCTCATTTGCCACGTATTCTACAGTCGGGGAAATAACAGTCGGATATATAACAGTGAAAACATACTATGTTGGGGCTGGGGGGGAAAACCCCCGACTAGCTCGCAATCTCTTACCTTACATATTTGCTACCCGGATGGGATCGCTGTTGGGTTGTTGTTAAAGTTGGAGAGAGATTAGATGAAAAGGCTGTAGTGGTACGGCTTGGCCATCTTCCGTTCTCACATGTAGTGACGTCGGATATCAAATCACAAGATCTCCAGAATCCCGGGTAGCCTCGTTCTACCCCGGGAAAGAAGCAACAGAAAGCTCAAATTGCCAACGTCAGGTAGCCTAACTAACACACTCGTATTGGCTCGTGGGAATACCCGCGAGCAACTAGAGATCCCGACGGGGTGGGCTTAGCCATAACACAAGGGAGCTCGAGGTTTGACAGGATCCTTGGAAATGACAAGAACTTGGGATGAGACGAACATATAAAGCAGCCTAGACTCCGCGGACACTCAGGGAGGATGTGGCTAGGAACATCTCGTGAAGATACTACACCGAATATTATAACAATCTCTTTAACTACGAACACAATCATGACTTACCAATCGAACCAAGCCTATGAATTTTACGGGAGGCAAATGCAAGAGATCCCAGGTATTGGCGCGAGTAACCTCAGACCAATCCTATGTAGAGAGTGCCATGGAGGTTACCACCATGAAAGGGAGTATGTATTTCACATCTAGATCCACGCTCAGGAAGCTCATACCTATATACTTAGTGGTACGATATGCCCTGCGTGCAATAATAGCTTCATCGAGTTGTTATCAGACATCGACTACCGACAACTGAGCGAAAGCCACGGTTCGAGCATGGCCCTCAGCTCAACTCATCGCGACTCGAAAAGACACGACAAAGGAGGGAAGAAGGACCATCAAAATTCTTCTAGAACGTCCCGCAGCACGCGTCATTGAGCGTAGCACAACGCATACGTTTCGGCCGTCAATCGGATACCTACACCGTTGCCCGTTTAGCGACAGTCAGGCCATACTATAAATATTTCGCTTAGAGATGGGTTAGAGTTTATTCGAAATTTCTTCTTCGAAGCTCTCTAGGGAGGCTGGACAATACGGGAAGGGTGACTCTTGTATGATCTCGGAATTTTCTCGTACTATTTTAGCTGGTTCAAGGGTTCCCGTTTTCAAGGCAGTTTTGAAGAGGCGATAGGATGAGAGGCGACTTTACCGTTATCCACTCAGGCAGCGAATAATTTTCAAATAATAAACAATTGTTTCCCCATAAACTTCTATCTCAATGCTTCGTACTACAGAGAGCCCCCAACATGCCATGGCCTAACGGATCTGGGGTTGGATTGGGTTGAAAGGCATCGGATGTAGTCAGAAAGCCACAATACGACCGCATCCAAACAAACACCCCGGGGCGAGAACGCAAACACTGGGAAATGGCCTTGCATATCTTAGCCCAAAGCCGGTCCCAAAGATGACAAGGCACATGTGCAGTGAAACAATGAAATTATCCGACCCGATGGCGCGATTGCAGGATTGAGGTGCTGCACATAGCCGCGGCAACTCGTATAAACGACCTGAGGCCACCGAAACTCACGGACTAACATCTATGAAAGTACTTAGATATAGATAAGATCGTGTTTAGTATAGAATAACTGAGGTCGATATAGTCAGAGTCGGCGCTCACTAACAGCTCATGGCTCATAGTAGGAACTAGCCGAGCGATAGAGATGAGTATTCCATTTGCTTGTATACACAAACAATAAATAAGAGATAAAAACAACAGCAAACGCAAATAGCTCATAATGATGAAAAAGAGCCTCAATTAGTTGTAGTCTTTAAATATGATCAATCAATCTTGGTGTACTTACACTCATCTCATCTCAGTATACCTGTACCTAGGTACATTACCTAGGTACAACAATATTGCTTGCATAACGTAGTATCGGGTTATTCTCTAAACCCATTTTTCTTATCCATGTACCTAGGCAGGTGGATATGAGGACCCGCGTGAGCATATGCGCACTCTCACCGTGACAGGCTCCATTGAAGCTCCATTCTCCCTGGGCATTATTTCTCCAGCACCTCGAGAAACTGACGATCGGTGAGAGCATGGTCCCTGGCTGACCCCTCACGTAATCCACTACTGCCCTTTTGTTGGCAATGCTATGCTCTCACTAGAATAACACTATGTCTGTCATACTTTGTACAGGTAAGTCGACTGACTCATGCTTGATCGGCTCTGGCTTTCCTGATGCTGCTTGCATGCGCAACCTCGAGCTAACCTCGGGGCCTATCTAGCTGGCTATGACCACACGATCAGGTATGCGCCAACATGAATACGAACATGTCCCATTCAATGCTCTCTCTGTAGAGCTGCTTGAATAACCAAACCCGCTTTCTCTAGATTCTGGGAGGCTCTGTCGGGCATCTGTTCGCGCACGATCCAGCACCCCGACTCCCAAGTCAACCGCCTCTGCATCTCCCCCGACAAGCGCCTCCTCGCCGCCGCCGGCCACAACTCGGTCAAGCTCTACGACATCAAGTCTACTAACCCTAATGCGTTATTGACCTTCGACGGCCACACGGGCAACATCACGGGGGTAGCCTTCCACTGCGAGGGGAAATGGATGGTGACGAGCTCGGAGGATGGGACTGTCAAGGTCTGGGAGACGCGGAGCGGAAACGTACAGCGAAGCTACAACCACGGCTCCGCGGCGAACGACGTCGTCATCCACCCGAACCAAGGCGAGATCATCAGCTGTGACCGCGGCGGAAGCGTGCGTGTCTGGGATCTGGGCGAAAACAACTGCTCGCACCAGCTGATTCCCGAGGAAGATGTGGCCGTCTCGAGTGTCACAGTTGCTAGCGACGGTACTCTTCTCTGCGCTGCGAATAATGCTGTAAGCTATAGCCACTCGTCCTTGTGCCTATAGTCACATAGCTTCTATTTTCAACTACATACTAATGCTTCTCGCTGGACTAGGGCAATGTCTTCGTCTGGTCACTTCGCCAGGGCGATGAGGGCACTCAGCTTGTACCACTCACACAGTTCTCAGCCCATAAGGAATATATCACTCGAATCCTCCTATCCCCCGACGTCAAGAAACTTGCGACCTGTTCAGCAGACCACACAGCCAGGATCTGGTCTGTGCCCATTACCGACCCCGACACGCCCGACACGCCCATCATGACGAACGGGAACGGAGCCCTCGTCCTACACCAACAATCACAACAACAACAAATCACCATGACCAACGGAGACGGGGAACCCAAGCCCTTCCCTCTAGAGGCGACGCTGACAGGTCACCAACGCTGGGTCTGGGACTGTGCCTTCAGCGCCGACTCGGCGTACCTGGTGACAGCTTGCAGCGATCATTATGCGCGATTATGGGAGCTCGGCAGCCAGACCGTCATCCGCCAATACAACGGACACCATAGAGGCGCCGTCTGCGTCGCGCTGAACGATTACTCGGAGGCCAGATAGCCTCTGCGCCCCCGAGCGGTGCGACGCTTGACGTTCCCGCTTCCGCCCGATATGGTATTGGAATCTGACGCCGTTACCGATTCAAGCTCAGAGAGCGATTCTAGCCTCGCCTAACGGAGTTAGAGCAAGAGCGATGTTGATGCCGTGGACAATACCACGCTACTCGCGATAGACATTCCCGGTTATTGTGCGAGTACTCAACCTAGAAGCTGGTCGTATGGAACTGGAATACACGCAAGAACTAGAGCGCAAGGCTTCGGCATCGAGACTCATTTTTATTTTCTGATCGAATATTGATTTATCACGGGTTTGTCAGTTTGACGCCCACTTCGCAACGGCTTGGAGTTCAAGGACGCCTCTACAGGGGTAGAGGTTCAACGGACGGAATAGGAATGGAATTTGTCTCTACGGACCGGTACAAGCTGTACGGCCTCTTTTTCACTATGCCTTTTCTATCCGTTATACAACATGTCCGTACGGGTGTTGTGCGAAGGTTTTGCGGCATTCATCTCTGATTTTTCCAGCTAGATTGTGTTTTAGAGCTCATACCGCCGGACAGACGGACAGAGCAGGCAGGCGTGTAATGGAAGGCGGCGTCTTCGGCGTTCCGCATAGAGTCTAATAACGATTAATTATTTCTGTTTGACCGACCGAATCATTGCTTGCTTGTTCCATGACAATGATGCTCATATCATACCATAAATAAGGCCATCACTACCGCTAATAACATGAGACTAGAAAAGAAACCTCGCAACAATGAGAATGGAGACATCAAGTTGGTATTGGTATTAATGTTATATCTGCCTGCTGCTATCCAGCTTTGCAAAGCTCTTCTTTATTATATTACTTAGGTACTCGGAACGCCGTGCCTATGCCCATCCCATGCCTGCGTACGCCCGATGCTCTATATACCATGTCGCTGTCAATATCATAGATCATTAAACTAACTAACTCCCCTGCTCCTTTTCAATCATGCCTCCTATGCTGAGCGTCCCTTCTCTATTCAAGCTAGATCATACGTTGGTTGGTGGGCGAGTATCCTATCCGTGAATTTATGCTCTTACGAGGAATACTCTCCCATGGGTATCTTCCAGCCCGCGGCCCTCACCACCCGTCTCCCCAGCCATCGTCGTCGCCGCCCGTGTCCTTGGGCTTCATGTCGATCTTCTTGGCCACAGCCGGTTTAGAAGCAGGCCGGCTCGCTAACGGCTTCTTGCCGGCGGTAGAGCTGCCCTTCGCCAGGCCTTTCGGCAGGGGCTTGGCGGCGCCGGGGGTCTTCTTCTGCGCCTGCGCGGCAAGCCAGCCCGCGAAGTCGGGCTCCGAGTCGTCCTCGAACGGCTTGCTGGAGACCACGGGCGTTTTCTTCTTCGTTGCTTTGCTTGCCGATGTGGCAGGCGTGGTCGTAGCGGTGTTAGTGGACCACGCGTCCGTCGTGCTGTCGCTCGGCTCGCCCCAGGCATCCCCTGCTTCGTCGTCTTCGTTCATGTCGCCCATGTCGCCCCATGCGTCGCCTGCATCGTCGTCTTCGATGGGCGAAGGATCCTTGAAATACGTATCTGGTGCCGACGTGGTCGAGTTCCTTGACAAGGGCGTCGGAGAGGGCGATTTCACGGCTTGTCTATGAAGTGCCGAGGCGGAGGATGTGGAAGACACGACGCGCTTGGGCTCAAGGCCAGCGGACGGCGAGCCCACCCGTGGAGTCGGGGCTCCGTTACTGGAGGTCTGCATCTCGCCAGATGCAGCAGATAGTTTGTTGGTGAACGAGGAAATAGCCCAGCCAGCCCATGACGACGCCTCGCTGGCTTGTGGCGTGCTCATGCGCGGGCCGGCGCCGTCTGCGGTCTGCGATGGCGGGAGTGCGGTATCGGGCATGCTTGCCGCCGCCTTGCGTATCCGCTGCAGGTAGATGTCCATCGTCTTAGCAGCCTGGTCGCGCACCAGCTTCTCCTTATCTATCAATGAAGGGCAGACAACGGGCAGAATCCGTACCGCGCAGTCCTCTTCGGTAAAAAACTCCCCAGTCGCCGCCAGTGCCATCAGGGCCGCGTTGCGCGCATGGACGAACGGGTCGCGGAGTGATCTCGTGAACGCGGCGATGAGGACCTTAGCCCGGCTAGAAGAACCCAGATTCTTAGCGATTTTGCCAAGGCATATGGTCGTGTTTGTCCGGATTCCCGGCTGCTCGTCGTTCGCCGTCTTGGCTAGATATTTCAGCAGCTCCCCGTTTATGACGCGATCTGACAACTTGTGGATGACGACGAGCACGGATTTCAGCGTCTGCTCGCGCACTATGGGGGCTAAGTCTGTAAAGCCGGATACTATGTTGGGAAATATTTTATCGTTTACTACTTTCTGCGGCAGCCTGTCGATCATGTGCGGCAGATTGTCCAGCAGACACACCCGAATCGCCCTGTCCGGGTTGCCGAACAGTCGGATTACGACCGGCTGTACCCGGGCCTCGAAGTCCTCGTTTGTTAATTTGGTAGCTATCTTCATGACGACACCAAACGCCTTGGGCCCGCCGCCGCCGAATTCAACGGATTTCAGTAGTTCCGGCAGCACCTTCATCTTGAAGAAATCTTCGGGAAAGTCGTCTGTGAGTTGGTCGAGGTCGTCGAGAAACGCCGCTCTCTCTTCCTCCGACTTGACATCGAGGTTGTCGATGCCGTCGGTCAACTTGATCAGGGGAGAGTCGAAGAAACCACCTGAACGACGGCCTTGCTCCAGGAAGGTCTTCACCGTGATCCTGGCTTTCGGGTTCGGGTTCACCAGCCTCTTGTAACCCGCGTGCATGGTCGGCGGGATTCCCTTCGTCTGTCCCGCCTGTGACGCCCCCGTAAAATCGCCATTGAACACCTCGAAAATAGTAGTGCCAAAGTTGTAGGAGTCGACAGCCGAGTGCGGGCTCTTCTTGATGGCGTCCCAGCCAGCCGATGCCAGTTCAGGGGGTGTAAATCTGTTCGAATCGGGCACCAGGCTTCCGTAGGTATATATGACGGCGTCATCGTCCTTGACGTTGCTCAGCACCTCGAAGCCTCCCAGCTTCCACTCGCCGCTCTCGGACGTATATATGGACGCGACCCTCAGGCTGCCGTGTATGGACGAGCCCTCGTCGTTGATGAACTTGACGGTGCGCGCGACGCTGTAGAGGCCCCATTTGATGGTCTCGGGGCTCAGGCTCTTCCGCTTGACGTGCCACCGCAGCGGCACGACGCGCTCGGTGGCGATGTAGATGTACGAGTCGGTCTCGACGGCGTCGAGCACCTTGATGACGCCCGGGTGGCGCATGGTGCGTAGCTTCTTGAGCGCGTTTTTGGCGAGGGGTAGACGGGATTTGTTGGCGGGGACGTCGAAGGAGAAGATGCTGCAGTTGGACCCGTCGGCGCGCCGCGTGCCGTTGTAGAGCGTCCAGATGGAGGCGTCGATGTCGACCTTGTCGCCGAACGAGTACGGGAACGACGGGCCCTGCGCCGCCATGGCCGAGGCCACCGCCGACTTGATGAAATCCATGCTTGGTGTTATTCAAACCATCCGTAGGGTCTCTACCTAGGTAGGATAGGTATTTTAAAATGTAGTAATTAGGGACCAATGGGAGTCGAGTATTATACAGCGTAAGTAGGTAGGTAACTCAAGCTGTTGTTGTGATATGTATCTTTTTTTATTTGGTCGCAGGTAAAAGAGGAATGTTGTTGTTGTTCTTTACTTGATTTGGTTGACTTGTCCACTAATCTACGACGTGATAGGAGGAGGGCCTTGCGATTAATTGACCCCTCCACACATGCAGTGACTCCGTTGACGGTATGGAGACCCTTTTTAGCGCAATGGTTAGGGGACTTCCCGCAGCACCCCCCTTTTTTGACTTTATAAGCCATCCATAATACTAGAGTCTTCAAAAACATTGCATGCTAGAAAAGTGCAACAGTATTCCAATTGCCATTATTGTGTCGCCAGCATAGTCTACTTTGATTATGCTTCAAACGAAGATCAAAGAACTAGATTTCACACATAATCTACTAAACTTTGACTCGCTACCATTAAGCTAAACTAAGTCCAGGTACGGAAGCACACATACGTGCATCACATGCCCAGCACAACAGGTTTAGTATATCATTTCTCTTCCTTTGATGATTTCGCATTTACTCTGGGTATTTAGGAGATTATATTTAGATACTAGTTATAACAAGGGTATTTACTTGAGAACCAATGAAAGCCCTCCCTCCTAAGAAGACGGTATCTTGAACCCACCAGTCCTCGTCTTCCAGAAGCCATTAGGGTCGACCTCGGCCTGCACTCTCCTGGCAAGGGCCAGTTTCTCCGGCTTCAGCCTGCCAAAGTAGTCCTGGGGGTAGAAGCAGTCGTTCTGGAACAGCGGCAGGTACACGTCCTTGGGCAGGACGCCGCTGTCCTGGTAGTCCTGGACGATGGTCTGGAAGCCGCCGTACGTGTCGCGCATGGTCTGGTCGATCTTGGGGTACGAGAGGTTGCTCCAGAAGCTGTAGTCGAGCTCGAGCACGATGCGGTCGATGTCGGCGTCGACGTCGATCATGTCGCCGCCCTTGTCCTTGGCGATCTGCGCGAGCCGCTTCGGCAGTGGCTGGAAGGCCACGCTGGCGATCAGGCCCGGCTCGAGCTGCGCCGTGTTGCTGACGTTGACCCAGTGGTCGAAGATCTTGCCCATGACCTCGGCGCCGTGCTCCGCGTCTGGCAGCGGCATCGTCTCCGTCCCGATCGTGTACACGCTGCCCTTGACCACGGCCCAGTTGTTGCCCGACAGCAGGCTGTTGATGCTCTGCGTCTTGCACGTGTTGAGCTTGAACGGCGTGATGTCGAAGAACTTGTCGAACACGCCCGCGGGCCGCTCCGGCCCGTTGTAGTACAGGAAGATGACCCAGATGTCGACCAGCGTAGCCACGGTCCGCTCTGCAGTGACAATGATGCCGGCCTTCTCGTCCGTGTAGTTCTCAGTGAAATCTCGCACCGCCGCGAGCATGGCCGTGCTGACATCGTCCGTCGCGTCAAAGATGAGGCTGCCGCCCCATACGTCGCCTTGGGGATACGCTTGCAGCGTGTACGAGGTGACGATGCCGAAGTTGTTGCCGCCGCCCTTGAGCACCATGTATAAGTCGGGGTAGTTGTTCGCGTTCACGTTCACGATGGATGCGTTCGCTAGCACCATCTCGTATTCAACTACCGAGTTGGCAGCCCAGCCGTACTCGGTGCTCATGAAGCTCAAACCACCTATCAATACCGTTATAAGTTACGCGCTTATGTGCAAGTTAGTTTGTGATAAGTCTCACCTCCTAACAAGTAACCACCGACACCAACATTGCCAATTCGTCCACCGACGGCAGTGTATCCCGAACCATCAAGCGCCGCTGAGACCTCGTCCCATCTATTTCCAGGTCCAACTTTCACAGTTTCCGTCACGGGATCGAGTATTACCTGGTTCAGGTTCTTGGTCGAAATGAGAGGGCCTCCAGCGATACTAGCGAAGTGGTTGTTCGGGTTATGGCCGCCGGACTTGATAGCAAACGACTCGTTGTTCGTAGCCAGTATCGAGACAATAGCCGCGACCTCCTCCGTCGTCGTAGGCATCAAGATACACGATGGTTTGAGATCACCGCAGCTAGTCGACCAATACTCGGTCTGCTCCGACGTGTAATCGATCTGGGGGTTCGTGTACAAGTCGATCGAGGTTTGGCTTCCGACCAGCTCGCACGTGGTGGCCGCTTCTACCGCAGCCAGAGCAGCCACAGCCACAGCGAGGCTTCTCTTCATGGTGGATGAAGTCATCGTCTCTTCCCTACGCCCCTAAGTTCAAGGGTGATGATACCTAGCGAGCGAGTGGCCACTCGTCTCGAGTCCCAGCACCACGGCAGGACAGCGGTTCTTATTATACATACTTGATCCCCCATATCACATATCACATAGGTAATTTAGCGTATCCCACCATCGTATGTCAGAACCTCGGCTGGGCACTATTTACTCTAGGGTGTTCAGCTGGCCTCGGCAGGGGAGCCATAAACGAGGAATATGCACCCTATAAACTGGGAAATCCTACATATGAACCAGGAAGCGTCCCTAGTTTCAAGGCGCAACCCTAGCGCGAGGAGTCACGACGCCCGCAGCAGTACGACGTGGGGACTGCTTATCATGGTCATTGCGCGTCGCATGATAGATGGGATATTGGGACCCAACGACGGCAAGATGCCGGGCTCCGCAACGTGCCCGCCGCGATAGGTATTGCAGCCGCTGCCGAGTAGTTAGGGCTAGACGCGAGGGGCTGACTACTCATAGTACACATATAGTATGAGCCTGTCCCGTACGAGTATGGCGTTGCACGATGCTATCCGTCCTTTACCTAAATAAACCCCTCGCTTACACCCAAAGGTGGATAATTAACACTCCGGGATCATCCAGAGCTTAAACTCGGACCTGGTTGACACATGATGATCAGCGAAATCATCCACCGTAAAGAGTAAGCGCCGACAGGGTTCCGGGTACGATTTCTTGCAGGGGAGAAAAATAACGGCTCTGCAACGTGGCAGGCCGCTCGATGAAAATAGGTACATAACCACCTACATCTCATCACGGGTTGGTAGATTCCAGCACCACAGGCCTACTACGACGCTCATATCAAGAATGTCATGCATCATCGCCCCCTATACTGCAAGTTTTATACATACAGCAACTTGCTCCTTTTTCTCTCCGGAATGGACAGGAGTGGGTTAATTAAACGTCCGGTGACGTAGGTATGTACATACTGTAGCTTCAAGTCCGGGGTGCAGTGGCTGTAAGATTAGGTAGTATGCCGGCAGTTTATGCATTCCAAAATGCGGCCTGTCCACGTACCGATATGAAAGTGATATTTCTTTAGCAACGTTTCCCTCGATCACTTACGCAAGCATCACATCCGTTTGCCGCAATGATTCTCGATGCGCCCGCCCGTCACGTCTGTCAACATCAATAGCTTTGAAGCTAGTCGAAATAGACGTGCTACTTAGCAGTAAGCGAAGGAATATCATGCTAAGTTGGCAGGATGGTAGTGTGCACACTAGAGGAATGAAGCGATCTTTCCGGAGCGGAGCGGATTGAGCTAGATTTAGCTACTACGGTAGGTACATGGGATGACAAGACTATGTTAAGCGAGGCATGGGGTCCATCACGCTATTACCCATCAGACCTTGCACTCCCGGGTGACGGATGTCAATTCCAGTATGCCGGATATGGTAACCAGCTCGAGGTCGATTACATATGTACAACATTGCTTTCTCCTTGCATACATAGAGCTAGGCAGGCTTCTTAGTTGGTATCAGTCTCTTATTCTTGGGTTACGTCGCGGCCTCTTCTAAATAGCCAAGTAGCTATGTACGCCAAGCGTCTCCCGGACCGACGATCTGGATCGATCGAGCTGTCAAAAGCCCGCCGCCGGGTTGCTGACACCAGGTAGGTGGGTATCATCAATTGGAGGTAGGTAGGTTACCGTACCAAGGCGGGACCACGTCACTGCGTCTGAATGACCTTCGTGCCCTCGGCAGGCTCCAGCAATTTCCATTTGCAGTCAATGCCCTCCTTGCGGAACCTAGCTATTATCCTCTCCGCAATCTCCTCGAAGTTGCTCGTCGCTAGCGCGAGTATCGTGGGCCCTGCGCCCGAGAGGCACACGCCGAGCAGGCCCTCCTGCGTGCTGGGCGACATCGACTGTACAATTTCCTCCAGCCCGGGGATCAGGGTCTGCCGGTATTGCTGGTGGAGCTTGTCTTGCATGGCTAGGTTGATGAGTTCCGGATCAGGCGGTGACTGCCCGAGAGCGACGGGGAGCAGCGCAATGCGCTGCATATTAAACGTCTGATGAAGTGAAAAAAGGAATGATTTGTCAGGAACTCCATTTTCCACGCGAGGATCTCTACGCAATAAAATTAGTGTAGGTACTTACAACGTCTTGTCTGGGGTACTCCTTCGGCAGCACCTCACGTGCTTTTGCCGTGGGCACTTCGAAATTAGGGATAATAGCCACGGCCTTGATCTCCTTCGACCACGGGAACTTGATGTGGTGTCCGATTCCGTGAGGAGGCTCTGGCGGCCGCTCCCCTGTGTCGAGCCCACCGGCCGGCGCGGGCAGCACTTCACTGAGCGGGATCTCAACACGAGCGACGTCTTCAGGCGCAAGCGGCTTAAGATACGTCCCTACGAAGCCGCCGAAGAGAGCAGCACCCACATTATCAGGGTGACGTTCTAGGTATCAGTGTTAGTTCCTGCATCAGTAATAGATGAATGAGGATGAGAACTCGGCAAGATGATTCCTTACCTATCATCAAGCAGAAGTCAAATAAGCGACTGTCATCGAGATGGTGCAGACCGCCGACCTGCTTGCCAAGCATCACACCAGCCACAACCGCGGCTCCCGATGACCCCAAGCCGCGGCCCAGGGGGATGGGATTCTTGATGTGCACGTGTGTCTCGAGGGGAAAGGTACGCTGGTCATGGCATCGCAGGACGTATAACGCAACACGGGTGATGAGGTTAGCGGAGGGGTCCAACGACACCTCTCCCGTCTCCTCGCCCTCGCCCTCGTACGTTACCCTGCAGTTCAGCGGGTGGTCTGACGACTTCTTGGACCGGTCAATGGTCACGTGTAGCTCGAGATAGATCGACAGGGCCAGGCCGATGACGTCGAACCCGGGTCCGATGTTGGCGGAGGAACACGGGGTCCGGATAGTGAAGGACTCCATCTTGAGAGAGGGTAGGTCAAGGAATGTAGTAACCGTCAGTTAGGCTTGTCTCACACAAGAGGCAATCGCGTTTTATCCGCTCTATGTCTTTTATAAACTGTGATTCAATAGTCCTACTCGTGGATGTAGATGGGAATACGAGCCAATGACGCCCAATTCACTTTCGAGCACATGAGCTGTACCTTGCGTAACCTTAATAGTCGGGGAGCCGTGCTGCGCTGTGGAATGCGTGACACGATTTTCAGTTCGCGCCCGATCCCGGAGCGTTAGCCGTAGTGGGGATGCTAGACCGCCGGCCTGCCCTAGGCACTTACAGACGCCGAAAAGCACTATAATCGCTCTTCATACCACCTACATAGATCGCCTACAGATCGCCTATAAATCACTGCTTGATCACCACTTCTAGGTAATTTCAAGAGGGCATTGGCGCTGCTGGAATTTGGTGTGGATATTGATAGCAAAAACGTACCACCAAGTACTATCGTCCAGCTATGAATGGTCGTGAGAGCGATAGCTTATATTACGCCGTTATTCGCTTAGGTAGGTCAATCACTCGCTCCCTCTGCAACATGTAAGCAATATTGACTAAAAATATCTGTATTGATCGAATTTGTTGCAATCGATGTGGATATTCATATTGTTGTAGCATGGAATTGATCCCGAGGGATATGACGTAGATATTTTCTACAAATCCCTAGATAACATACCCAACCTAACCTACACTCACTATCTCTTTTTCGACGATCTCCTCGACTTGGGGAATTGCTCACGCCGGAAGCCGACCTCTTGTCTCCCGTCGACCCAGCTGAACCCATCCGGGTAATGCGCCTTGCGCAGCCATGCCTTCTGACTACTATGCCTCAGCGCGAAATCATACAGCCGCTCGTAGCTCCCCACCAGCTCCTCGACGCTCCCCAGCGTGACGCACTCGGCATGCTTAGTGGCCTTCTCGAGAGCGCGGATCCTTGCCTGCTGGTTGGAGATGGTGGTCTTATGCTGCTGCACCTCGGCCTTCTTCTGCGTGAGCTCTGCGTCGACGGATGTAACGCGCTCCTCGGCCTCGAGCAGCGCGCCGTTGGCCTGACTCAGCTTAGCCTGCTCCTGTGAGAACTGTTTATTAGCCCTGTCGAGCTTGGCGCCGTACTCGTCAGCGCGCGCCCTCTCGTACGCGAGCGCCTCCTCCACGTCAGCTTGGCTGGCCACTGCTAGATCGAGACGGCTCCTGGTCTTCTTCCTGCTCTTGCGCTCGTCGAAGACGGAGTCGCTGAGCTGTGACACGTGTATCTTCAAATCCCGGACTTCTCGCTCGAGCGCCCCCTTTGCGTCCAGCTCCTGTCGAAGCTTGGTGCGCGTGGCCGCGTGGTTGGAGATCTCTACGTCGAGGCGGGCCTGGACCTGTGCTGTCCGGTTGCGATCATCGGTGTCGGAGGCCTTGGTTCGTGTCTTGGAGTCCTGAAGTTTTTTCTCGAGGGCGGCCTTTGCGTCCAGCTCCTGCTCGAGCCTGGTATTAGATTGGGCAATCGCATCGATGCATTGACGAATCTCTTCTTCCCTCCCTACAATCTCTCCCTCCAACCTCTGTATCTCGTTCTGGCATTTCTGAACATCTCCCACTAGGCGATCGACACTGGCCACATGTTCGACCTTCTCCATCTGCAGAGCCTCGCGCTGGGCATCTAGTTGCTTGTAGAGTTGCTCTGGGTCGTATTCCAGCTCGCGTTGCATGGCCTTCTCCAAGTCCGCTTTCAACTTCCCAATCTGTTCAGTCTCTGTTCCGTGCAGTCGCGCTTGCCTCACAGACTGGAAGTTTGCCGTCGCCAAATCCCGTTCGGCCTTCTCAAGATTGGCCTTGGCGCCGACGTAAGAGTCTGAAAATTGCTTAGCTTCTTGACGGGCAGCCTCGAGTCCGTCTGTCAACTTGGCCATCCTAGCTTTGACTGTCGCTTCAAAGGCCTCGAGTCTCCCTTGGGCTTCGGCAGAATTGGCGCTCTCACGCTTGAGGTTATCGGAAAGGTTTGCGTAGCGCACCATCTCGTTCTTGAGAGCTACCTGGTAGCTTTCAAGCCCGCTCTCCGCCGCAGATAGATCCGATTTGAGGGCCGAAGCTTGATCTTCGGCAGCGTCAACACGGCTCCTCAGCACATCAATCTCTGCTCTCTGGCGTTCACTGTCTTGCCTGACTACCTCTAGTTCTCTAGATTCGTAGAGCAGGCGTTGCTTCAGCTCGGCATTCGCCGCGTCGAGATCATTGTTCTCCTCCGTCAGTGATTCCACTCGGCTGTCCAACCCTGCGGTTTTTATGTGGAGAGTGTAGATATTTTTATCGGCCTCGGACAACTCCCTCATCATGAGCTCTTTCACCCGATCCAGCTCGCTCGCAGCTACCCCGTGGCTGACCTTTTCCGCCCGCAGATCCCGGGTTAGCTGTTGGACTTGCTTCTGTCGTTTGCTAGCATCGTCCTCGAGCCCTCTAAGGCGTACAGCTGCTCGATCGATTTCTCCTTGCAACCGAGAACGCGTGTTTTCCGAATATGCCAGGTCGTTCTTAACCTTTCGTAGCTCTTGGCCTAGTCTCTTATTGTCCGATTCGAAACGAGCCAACTTAGCCTTCGCCTCTACCGCCTTCGTCTTATCATCTTCCCACTCTGCCCTAGAGGCCTTCGCTGCATCTCGCAGTGAAGAAACTTCGGCCTCGAGCCGCTTGTTCTTGGGAACCACTGTCTGCAGCATATTTGTCAACTCAGCGATAATATGGGCATTTTCGGCCTTGAGCGCGGCAATCGAGCCCGTTTGCTTCTCGTGAGCCCTTCTGGCATCTTGAAGAGCTTGGTTCGAAGCAGCCGCCTCTTTCTCGAGTTCTTGGCATTTCATTTCGATTTCGTCTCTCTGTTGGCTGACCTCCCAAATCTCCTGACGGAGCGCATCGTCGCCGCCCTTTACATCGTCATGCAGCTCTTCAACCGGCTCATTGGTTTTCTTGGCCTGATCTAGGTCTTTCATGGCGGTTTCGAATTGCTGCTCGAGATTCCTTGCCTTCTCCTCCAGGTCGCTCTGTAGGTTGGCTTCTCGGGCTTGGAATTCATCTTTGAGCTTCGCTTTCTCTGCATCGAAGGCTCTCTGCATAGCTACCTTCTCAGCATCAAATATTGCCTGTTGCGATGCAAGATTCACATTCGACTCCGTCTTCACCTTCTTAAGCTCACTTTGTGTAGCTAGCAGCGTTTCGGAGAGCCCATTATCAACCTATAGACCGTCAGTCCGTGTCAGCGTAAGACAAATGCGATCGCCTTACCGCCTTCCATTGCTCGCCGAGAGCGGGCCCCGTCCCCTCAAAGTCGAATATCAGGAAGTCATCCAGCTCCAGGCTTATCTTCTCTATAAATATATCATCTGATGCTTCCAGCTCGGAGAGATTGATGTCCTTCTCGAGAACGGGCTGTACTCCGGACGCCCGTATCGAGGAGTTTTTGGTGAGGACCTCCCAGCTGACGTTCCATACTCGAAGCGTTACAGTAGCCGTTGAGGAATCAGACGGTCGCTTAGATGCGGATGGAGACCAGTTGACCGTGACCTCTTCGTGCGTGACGTCGTAGCCGAACTGCCACGTCCCACTAAAGAGAGTCAGGAATCCATACAGGAGGTTATGATCAATACGTCCCGTTGTGCGAGCTGTGCGCACACAGCCCTGGATGTGTGTCGTCTGCCCAGGCATTTAATGATACAATCTCGAGCAACTCTTACATCTTCGGGGGAAAGAAGCTTACCATTTCGTCTAAAACAGGAGATTTGCTAACTATGATGTAGCTCTACGGCGCTCTGAACTACGATCGAGCGGATTTATAATAAGAGCAAAGCGGAAGCGTTAACTCACTCGAAATTCGTTCACTAGCAGCGCTGTTATCAAGAATCAATCCCATCGTATGCAGCTATCAACATACGATACTATCTACGTGGTTCACGCGCCCACGTCATGTACGAACACAAAGGGCGATCGCTTTTTACGAAATAAGGCATCTTTGCATGCTTTCGTGTTTATTCCCGACTACGCGCCAAAGTTTAGGTCAACTTTTACATAAGTGATTTGCTGATGATTGATGGCCGCGCATGCACGCGACACAATGACTTGGCTAAGGCCCCACGACCATCATATCACCTCATAGGGGACATGTGGTCACTGATTGAACGGTGTTGCCTTCTGGTGGCTACCCTAGACGCCTATCCCCCTTTACGAGTGGCCAATGTCTACAGTCGGGTATTGATGCAGAGTTGGGCGCAGTCTATAGGCTCTGCCTATATATTGCGCCAAATCTCGATGTGAGGCGGTGCAAGTCCCGTTACTTATCACTATTGGTCCAGCAAATGCAGTGAGTGAGTGGTTCTACATATGATTTCTTTAGGGTTCCCCCTTGAATACCTCTAGTCATCGCAATTGCGGCTCTGTTCTTGCTTCCTGGCTATGGCATCTTACTCTCGAGCTTGACGTATCTAGCGAGCAGAGTCATTCCTGCAACCGTTGCTTTCATTTTAGCCCCTAAATTGTCGATACAAACCGGCAGTTTCTTCGAATTTTATCTCCAAGGCATGGCACCCTAACAGCGCCTCGAGACAAGCACCTTGCCACCATTGACACGGACGCTCTACCCGCACCCGAAAACGGGATTATCCCTCCCATTGCCGCGGCCTTCTCTAGCTACATCACCGCCGTCACGCGACCGTTCGAAGCCGGCCGAGCCGATCCGAACAGGCTACGCATAGGTGACCAACGTAGACATCCTCCTCCTCCATAGCTCCCTCACAACCAGCAAGAGCCGCGCTCGAATCCTTAGTTTTTTGTCCAAATCCAATACCTACATCGACGCGACGCGCGACGCCATTCGTGAAAAGACACTTTTCGTTCGGCCGTATGTTGAAGAAGGTTTGTCGACCGATGTGAGGAAATTGAGTGACACGGTAGAGGTTTTTGCAAAGTTGTTGAAGTGCCCGACGGTGAATGTGGCGCCGTGCCCGGGTAGAAGTTTTGACGGTTCAGGATACGTGGCTATGACCCATGTGGGCTTGATTCGAATTATTATTAAGTAGGTTGACTGAGACCGCCAATAGTGTAGTAAGAGTTACGAGGAGGGAGATGGGCGAGGGTATAAAGATGGTACACGAGAGATTACTCATGACAGAACGGCAGCTGGCTGACAGCCAGCTTTGGGCAACCCAGGGGACAAATGGTAAGAACTGATGTCATTTAGGGGAATAGGTAGGTCTGAGACCACTTGCCTGTGCTTGGTCTTTCGCAAATCACTTCAAACACACGACACAGAACGGCCTCATCATCGTCAGTTTACGTTAACAGAATATCAATAAGCCGAGTCGTACACGTCACTTCAGAGACTTCGCATACTTGCTCTAGGCTACTCTGTAGAATCTATCTCTCATTATGAGACAGTGCTCAGAAATCCACATTTATAAAAATAAGTCTGGCCCAGCCACAGTCGCGGGACGAACCGCATATTGTTTATTGCATACATCCCATTCCCGAAATAGATTATCACATACCCCTTGTGACAAGATATCTCACAGAAGATTACACAAATGACTGAAAGCCCACTGCCCGAGCGGGTGTATGTATGCTGTAGACGAGGCGATATGCAACGGCTTAAGCCTAGGCTCATGAAATCTCACAAAAAGAAAAGAAAAAAAGCAGAATATACGCCCAACAGCTTGCGAGCGTGAAACAGGCTAACGCGGGGCGTATCGTCTTGCGAGCTGAGGAGTCTCGACGGCGCCGCTATCGCCGCTATTGGCCCGTTGATGCGTCTGCCTGGCGTCAAATTAAGTAAGTACTTGGGTCAGCTGAACCGTCTGCGGGCGTATGTAACCGCGTGATTTTACGTCGCGATAGATCCCATGATCTACTAATCTACTGCGTAGTCGGGCGGGCTGGTCTGTGG
The DNA here is from genome assembly GCA_022578505.1 of Nemania abortiva. Lineage (NCBI taxonomy): Eukaryota > Fungi > Ascomycota > Sordariomycetes > Xylariales > Xylariaceae > Nemania > Nemania abortiva. Next base: position 92,772 of record MU392575.1, read on the forward strand.
TGTATCGTTACACAGTACATATTAAGTCGCCTCGGAGAGCTTGACGCGAAAAAGGAAAAAAAGTGGCGTGAGCGATGGCGCAGGCTAGATCTTATGTACCAACAAATTTCTTGAAGCAAAATAAACGAGTAATAAAACGTGCCCTCAATTTCAGGGAAAAGTCTTTGCTTCTCTTCATGAAATGTAAAGAGCCGTGATATTATCTATGTTATGTTCTGTTATGCTCCCTATGCTAGATGCGCTGTTGCCAAGCCACCAACAACAAATATGCTTACTTCCTCTCGTCTAGATAATCCACACATCGGAAAAAATCACAAGAAAAGGGGTGGCAGTGCAGAGCCTTGTGTGGACTTAATAACCAGGCATAAAATTCCCGCCCGGAACGGGTCCATAGCCACCATTCGCGTCCCTCGTTTACTCCATAATAGGTATACTGAATCCCTTTTCCTTTTCCGCATGTGTCGGGTTCGGCATTCGTTGCAGTCGTTCAACACTGCAAGCGTGCCGTTCAGGGGGAGACACAAAAACAAATGAAAACAAAACCGTCCAGTATGCACAAAGGGTACAAAACCTGCGCGCGAGCTTGACAGAGCCTCGTCTATGCCTTGGAAATGAATCAATCATGTAGGTAGTATATAAACAAAATATTTGTACAAAAGGGGCCGATTAAGAAATCTGGGTATCATGAATGTTGCGAAAAACAGACGAGACGATAGAATTAGGCGGCGGCCTGTGTCACGACGACAGATTGTCAAGGTAGAATAGATTTTACTTCCGCGGGATTGCCAGCCACGACTGTGTAGCGTGGAACATCCTAAAATTCGGGTTAGGGAGATCCTTGTGAAATAAATTTAGAAATCGAACGATCCGTAGCTTACCTTGACGACTACTGCGCCGGGGGAAATCGAGGCACCTCTTCCGATTCGAATACCATGCTGGATAATAGCGCCAGCTCCGATGCATACCTCCTCATCGATAATGATATGCCCGCCTAGTTGAGTGCTCTTACTACCCATTCGTTTCTTAGGGTCGTTGACGATGTTGGTAGCCCCGAGAAGGGTGACGTTAGGCCCGATGATGCAATTGTCGCCAATGTTGATCTCCACGGGGTCAAGAATGGTGCAGTTCCGGCCGATCATTACATTGCTACCGATTGTGATGTTGTACCCATAGTCGCACGTGAACGGGGACTCGACTACTACTTCTTGTCCGACGCGGCCAGTCCTGGTAGTAGAAGAGACCGTTTGAGGTGGCGGGAGATTAATGGGGTCTCGAGGGTTTAGAATCTCCCGGAAAAGGCGAGACCGCTCTGCTGCTGATACGCCAATATTTGGGTTCGTCGAATTATTAAATCGCCAGCAAGCCGCACTGCACCTTAGCCGTTCTGAGACCAGCTCTGGATCAAATGGATAGTACTCTCTACCTAAGAGCATCTCCTCCTTCTGTGTCCTATGTTTGTTGTTAGAAGGATATTGTGTGTGCGACAAGGCTAACTGTGCTGCCATTTGCGGGTCGGTGCTTGGTGGTGGGGGAACTGAGCCAGCCGGGGGAGTTGGTTCCAATACGGTCATCTGGGGTAACGATCCGGGTCGAGGCGTCTCGGGTCGGCTACCCTCAGGATCAGTTCGGGTAATATCATGCAGCGGTGGTACCCTCTGATATTCTCGAGGTCGCTCGATATTTGGCGTCTTAAGCTGCTGTATGCTAGGCGTGATGGCACTTATCGGGGTTGGAAACATATTTGCAGCACTAGAATATGCTGAGAAGGCGGACGCCTTGTTATCCGGGCTCATCACGGAACTAGAGACGGAAGCCGTCGGTATTGTCGAAGCCGTAGGTCGATCGTCGTCTGTCAAGACGGAGCGTGCCTGTGAAGTTTCTAGTCGAAGATACGGACCACGGTATGCTGAGACTGTGTCGCGCTTATGTGTAGGTGCAGGTGGTGGATTGGGATAAGCATTCGGCTGAGGCATTCCATAAGCACCAGGCGGGACATAACTAGGATCCTTAGACTCAAGTGGGACGGCTGCGGGTTTGTTTTCCATTCTCGGTGGTCCTCGCTGGTTGGGATACCCGTAACAGACAAATCCTCCACGGACACAGTTCGTACCTAATCATCATGAGTAAATCTTGTTTAACAGCACAGTATTTTAAGTACGCACACTCAGGCTTTGACTCATCACACTTCTTCTTGCGCTTTCGACATGTTAAGCAACCTTTGAAAAGATTAGTAATACCTACGCATCGAAATATAGTTTGCACTTGCCTGTCTTCGTCCTATTACTGAAATTTCGCTTCCGTTTCTTGGGATCAGATTGAATCACTGGATCTCTCGACTGATCTTGTGGATAGGCGCCACTATACAGCATGGAACCCTCATCACCATCAGGACTCGTAGCTGAGTAATCGTGTCCAGACTCCGTATGACTAGCCGCCCTGCGAAGGGTGTCTCCGGCTTGCTCATCGGCCTGCGTAGGGACAGACCCTGCGAGGTCTCTCGACTCGTACAGATTTCGATCCTCCCGAGATTGTTGCTGCGAGTACCATGATTCGCCCTGCTCCCTTTGCTCATCCCCGTAGTGCCTATAATCCCTCTCTCGCGACGGTATTTCATATGACCCCCGTGGTTCCGCCTGGGACCGCTGGTCCGGGTCCTGAGTACTCGTTGCTTCGCGAGGTCGTTCAACTGAAGCCGATCGCTTACGCTTATGCGCTCCCTCAATTTCAGGATAGCTTTTCGACTGATAATGAGACCGCTCTAGACCAGAGCTAGAGTTTTGCTCCACTTTCGTCGCAGAAGCATCTCCAGAGCTAGCTTCCTGGCTGATGACTTGAATAGCGGCACGATCCTCCGAGCCGACATGCCTCGTTACAGGGCTCCCGCTTGTCGCCTCCGAGGTCTTAGATTCACCTCCATTCAGGGCCGTGAAAGTTGCCATCGTTCGTCCAACAATATCGTCGTTCCAGCGCCCTCGAGTTAAGTGCATGAAAGCTTAACCGCCGGCGAAAATCCTGAAGGCGGGTTGTACCTCGTAAATAAAAATACTCCAAGAATCCTCACGAAAGGCATCCAAGACGCGGCTGAGCTACGGTGTATCGTGCAGCTTCTACCCAGTCAAATCCTTCAGGTGCAGCCTGCGCACCAGATGCCTCGGGCAGTTCAGGTGACGGCAACTAGCCAGACCAATCAGTTCTCAACGATCCGGAAATGAGGAGGGACGTCCCCACGATGGCGCAAAGGAATATGTTTCGATTGCCGCCTGGGGGAAATGAAAAGGCGACGTTAGTTGGAATGAAAAGATGGGGGCCAGGACAGATGCGCGTGCGGACGGAGCAGTGACAAGATGAAATATGCTGCAGGTAGAAATCTCACGCGTGGGAAGCGGATGCGCGGGGAATTATCAGAAAAAGCGGGAGTGAGCGAGCCGCTTTTCCCCCCTTCTCAATCACCCGCGTAATACGACGTGGCTATACCAGGCTGGGGCTGGCTGGCGCGCGTGGGCTGGCGATGTACCTGGCAGACGCAGTGCGGTACGGTGCAGCGAATTGTTGCGGTGTGTGGGCGAGTTGGTGGTGTAAGCACGCGCGCAAGATGCGCCCAACAATTCGTCCCGACTGCGATTACTTCGCCTGCCTAGGTGACGAGCGAGACGACCGGGGGTTGGATAGGACAGGACAGGAGAGGACCGTTGTATCGGAGCCCGCCCACACGGACCGGAAAGTGGCCTCAGTGGTCTCTCTGTTGTGCGGCCTAGCCCACGATACGATACGATACAATACGACTCGAAGGGGAAAAGAAGAGAGGACGACTCGACGGTGGCCAACGGATAATATGAAAATGGGGAGATGGGATATGCGAGATGGGTTCTGGGTTCTGGGTTCTGGGTTCTGGGTTCTGGGTTCTGGATTCTGGATTCTGGATCCTGGGGTGGGTTGAGTTGAGTTGGGGTACCTCGATGAGAAATACCTGATCTCACTGCGCTCCCCGGGCGGCGTGGCGAGTGATGAATGGGAAATGGGATGAGGGATGAGGCCGAGCGAGGAAAGCCTTGTTACGTACCTCCAGTGCGTCGTCCAAAGAAGAGAAGAGACGAGACGAACTCACTCACTCACTCACTCGCGCTTGGGGATTTGACGCGCGATTAACTGAGGATTGGCAGCGTCTGCTGAAGCGAACGGTGTCCCCGAGCAAGCAAGGCAGACGCGGTTCTCCGCTCAGGGACAAGATCCTGGGGATAGACAAGATACAGGACAGAAGTACTGCTAGCAAGCAAGCAAGCACAACTATTCCGTATCTCTCACAAGCAAGCGGAGGAGGGCAAATATCAAGCAAGTGAGGAGGAAAAGAGAGGAAAAAGAAAAACTAAAGACTATGAAGGAGTGCGCTGACGGCAATCCAGCAAAAAAGAGGCGGCGGCTTAGGTAGTTAGTTAGTTGTATGTGTGGTGAGAGGTATGTAGGTAGGCGGGCAGGTATAATGAATAGTGAAGTATAGAATACTCAGTTAGGTAGGTCTCTAGGAGCGTGACAGACAGGCAAGAGACACCGGAGATACAGGGCGCCAGCAACGCCAACGGCCGCGGCAGCAACAATGCAGGGCGGGAACTGACGCACGGGTATGGGGCCTAGGTCGAGGAGCCAAGCGAGCCAGAGGGCAATAGAAAACCAACCAGACGCAGGGCTGGGCTACGGACAAATACCTAAGGGGAAAAAAATAATAATAATAAATAATGGCAATAATAAAAACAAATAAATAAAATAGAAGCCAGCCAACCCAGACCTACAGTAACTAGATACATAGACCAAGCCCAACCAGATCCTAGATAGATAGGTACAACAATACGAACCACCAAGACAAATACTTCCTAAACGACATCCACTCACCAAGAAACAAACTACTCTCTCTACCTAACCTGCCTATGCCTATGCGTGCTCACTTGCACGAATAAGTGCCTCGGCGGGTGCCCGTCAATATACTGTACTTGTTGTACTAAATGAGATCGGCGGACCCTGGACTGGATCAGGACCCAATTACGGGCGGCATGGCGCTTGAGAAGGGGGTCATCCAGGTACAAGTCGCTAAAGTACCGCCGGGGGTGTGTGACGGGGGGAAAGCTCGAAGGGGAAAATTAATTAAAACATGAACCCGGAAGCGAGCTGGAGAAAGCTCAGGCTACTTTGTAAGCTCCCTAAGAGGTTAGGTAGGTGGTAGTTTAGTAGCTCGCTCGCACTACCACGTAATAGAGGCACGAACGTGCGTACGGTACTACCTTAGGTAACTCTCTCCCACCTCCCAACCTACCTGTATGTAGGTACCAACCCTACAGACCATCATCAGAAGCACGAGAGATGAGATGCCTTACGTACCTCATCTCATGTACTTTACCCAATGTAGGTACGTATGTCCACTAATGTAGGGTAGGAGGTACCTAATGTGGGTGGACGGATGGAGCACGCCATGGAGGTTAGGGCGTGAAGACGGGGCATAGATACTGTATGTGGGTGTTACCGACGGGCAGTGCCACGGGGATATAGTGAGGTACGCTACTTAGATAGGTACCTGGTTAGGTAGAGCGAAGATGGACCTTTACTTGAACAGGGCAGGGTTGCAGGGGGTCGTGGTATTAGTAGCATTCCGCACCACGCCGCACGGCCTATCCATAGGCATGTTCCGCAGGTCGGCCAATTGTGCGACTTCATGCAAGTACTATAAGTACTATCCATCATACACTTGCCCTCCTGCGACCAGAAGGTTGCATGATATGTAGGTACATGCCTGCCATACACATAATCACCATGCATACATGTACTTACATTACCGACTATCTGCTCGTTCGCCCATCTCGCCATCCATCTCAATGTATCTACCACCACCACCCCCTGGAGGAGGAAATGCTATACTAACACTGCAACTAATACTAATACTACTGCTACCGCGACTATTATTATTATCACTTTGTCTACGCATACCTACCTACCTACTCCTCATTCACGATGAAGTGGGGGCGCATTGTAGGCAGGTCCTCCTCATTGAGAGGGAACATCGGTTGAATCCCAACTCTGGTAAATGGGACCTGACCTGTCTTGAACGCGTACGCTGCATCGCCCGGCGAATAGCATCAGTAGATCCGAGTCGCTTGCCCTCTGTAGAACCTGTTATTCGGGAAATGTGAGACATAGCAATGCATGACTAGCAGATTAGGAAAATGAGTCTTCACAAAATGCAGGTCGGCAAACCTTCCAAGTCAGAAAAAAAACTGATAAGAGAGCGAAACGACCCATTCCCCAAGGTGCCCTTGTGGCGGCAGTAACAGGAGATCGACGAACACTCCAAGCGGCGAACAGCCCAATGACGTGCGCCCGCGGTCCTACCGCCGTCTCAGAGAGCTCATTTTTGCCAGTGAGACCACCCCCTCAGCGTTACACTGGAATGTGGCCGCGATGTCAGCAATGCGCCGCCTGATTCGCTAGTTCTAGCTCTCTCTCAACGCCTCCTGGTTCTGATAGGCGCAGCACTCTTCGGCCCGGAGAAAGTTTCTTGACGTCTTTTGAACGGGCAAGATCACCGTAAGCAACAGCAGTTGTCTTGGAAATGGTCATCCATCAACGACCTTTCGGTCGTATAGTCTCTTGATACCTGGTACGATCAAGTCAAGAATCGTCTGAGCCTAGTATCCCAATGGGTCTACCTAGACCGTTTTTATCAATTTCAATTCGACCCTACTGGGGTGAGCCATGACGTATAGCCGTACGCATAGGTACCCGGCCACAGGGCTAAGGATATCCTGGGTAGGTACTTCGTTTATCAAAAACTCACGGCGTCATCAGTACTAGACAGGTAGGCCGCGTGCGGTGAATCCCTATACTCTTTTTAATTCCCTTTCCCCAACAACCCACTGATGGTAGCGGACGCATAAGTGTCTGAGAACATTGTCTACACGCTCTGCTGACAGCTTGTGGTGTTGAGTGCGACTATTTTAGCTTGCCTCTTGTTTGCAGCCAATAGGTGATAGAAGACAGGGATGTATGCTATTTGACGCGGGCGTGTGATGTCGAGTGTGTTCAGGCCGCCGAGAAGCAAGCGTGTGTTTCCAAAACTACACGCTACCTTGGCCAGTAGGTACCGCACCTTGTCTTCTGGCGCATGCACCTATCCTTCTGTCACAATTGTCTCGAACCAGCCTTGGATGAATCACTGCGATATGATTGGATGTTGACAGAAACTGATACCTATACCTAGGCTCTATCCAGACCAGTTCTAATAATAGCGTCGTACCCGTATAGGTACCTAACCTACCTAGTAAGTGTTTAAGCATGAGCATGGTGATCGAGTTAGGAGGGATGCAGCTGAACTCGTCATCAAAATTGCAGGTAATCCCTTGTCATTTAGATAGTGCGTGAAGGTTGAAAGACGGGCCGCGATTGAGGCCTTCGGTTGTTGTAGGTAGACAATGTTGGTTGATCGATGTGTTTGTTTGGCCGAGTCGCTTAAATAAACACGTTCCCCAATACAACTTGTAGTGGCCGACGTCCAATATCGTTTTGTAACACCTGACCAACACGTTTGTTTTACGCCTGGTTTAGAGTTACAACCGGTACCCAGGTACGGGTCGAAGAATTATATAGATAAGGACAAATCACCTCGGAATGAATAGGGCATTATTTCAGCTTCGTTCGGTCCAGAGCAAGGATGCGACGCACAACGGCTGGTGAGCCATGTAAGTATAGTAGCGATAATTTTAGTATCTCGGGCCGCCAACGGCCAACGTGTGTTTTGATCTTTAAAGCATATGTTTCTGTAAGTGTTTCCAACCCTTGACGCAAATCATGATGGGTCGCTCGCGAAGCGCTTGTGACAAACCTATAGTCCACAACTGGAAGAGTATTTTTGAGGTTGCTACCTCTCATTAGCTTATACCTGCTCTCGGATGAGACAATTAAACGTACCGAGGCTTCTGTTAAACGCTTTGGTGTCCCTTTCTTATAATGAGCTTGACAACCCAGTATGTACATAGCTGCAGACGCCCAGACAATGTGATGAATGCTTGCATGAAGCGAGGTGCGCAGGGTACGCAGCTTTGGCGGTGGCGGCGTTGACCTTGCATCGAACCCGATAGGGCTCGGCTTTCTTACCCCTCATCATCTCAAACTGCAGAAGAAACCAGCCAGAGGGTTGCATCGCGCTAGACGTGCATTTTCCAAATCCATAGGTAAATACCTAGGGATCGGAGACGACTTCCAACGATCCAGTATCTGCCTGTCAGCTGCCATAGGTGCTACACTCCATGGTAAGTGGAAAAACAACGGCTGTTGTGCCATGCACTACTTGCATCCTTCAAATACCTTCGAATATATTAGGAGCCGATGTCAGCCTCATAAGGACTAAAAAAAAAGCAAGAGGGGAGCATCACACAAGCAGGACTCCGAAACTCCCTTCATGTGCATAGGATGGTGCACTCTGTTCTTACAGGCTCAAACGCACTATACAGCGCGATGCATAAGCTTCGTAAGTCGGATGAGCAATAAGAGCCCCCCAAGTCTGAAGATGGCGGTGAAAAAAAATGGTCGAACCAATCCTGAAGCTGGCGTCCACCTGTTGTACTCCTATACAACAAACCGTGAATCATATAGCTACCTATAGCTGCATTACATATTGCAGACGGCTTATGGTCCAAGTAGCAATGACCGGGCTTCAACGTTTGGCGGAGGCTCTTCGCATCACTGTACTAGAGTCTCGTACGTCAGGCTGAGCGGATGAGGGCTGCTTATAGACAGACCGTAGTGCAAGTATACCGAACAAGGGTAACGCAAAAAAATATCGCTGCGAGAATCGTGATGCTTGAGCCGGACTTGAGACAACTCGGCTAGTGATAGGTCACGCCAAGAGAGCACGTGCACGAATCACAAGCATCGCCGCGCCAGGGAGGGCGGTAACGTCGGTGTTTTCGAGGCACGTAGGCGACGATTCATATGTGAGTGCCACTTCAAACGCGACGATGATTTGTTACCGGCCCGCCAGAATGACTGTGATGTTGCTCAGAGGAAGGTTAGTGAGCCACATAATTGGTAGACCTCGGCATCGTGCCAACTGTTGGTGCTAGCCGAAAAGAATGAGCTATCGAGTATCGTGCAGAACGAGGAGCAGATGATCCCGTTTGTGTGGTGCCAGGGGTGAGGCTAAGGTGCTCTCTATGTCGAGAAAGTGAGGAATTCCACGGCATATTCCTGTTCCTTGTGATACTTACGTACGTGTGCACATTTGTGTGTGTGCGCATATTCTGATCTAACCCGAGTGTTCGAAATCTCATGCTCAGCCAGCCCGGCGTAGGATTCTCGCTGGCACATCATTGGTAGAAGTACGGCAGTGGACAAGCATTGCCCCCCAACACAAAACCTGAAAAGGCAACATAACAGCATGATGACGACGGAAAGCGGAAGGAGGCTGCGAAGCATAAAAGACATCAACTATCGATAGAGAATGCGACCGTATTTACCTACCCGGATAGGTACTTGTGTCTTAACTTAGCTTGGGTAGCGTACCATTTGAATCACATGACGGATCATGCCAGCATCGACAGCTGCTGTGCCTGGATAATACCTACAGTATCAATCGGAAAGGAAAGGCAAACAAACTTAAAAGGACTCGACCGAGTGGTAGATATATTTAACAGCTGGGCAGTCATGGAAGAACCCGAGGCTGCCCAACCTCTTCCCGGCAGGTACTTTAGAATCAAGATCAAGATGACAGGACGTACCGACTTACTCGAGTACATACTTATGGCGGTCCTTCGGTGGCACTTTTAGTGCTACCTATTAGAGTAATAAATTCCAGCACCGTAACATACGCTAAGCTATCTAAGGTAGGCAGAGTGGTTTTTCATCCGTAGGACTGTCATATGTTTACATAAGGCCAGAGTCCCCATGTCTCGACTGTTTGCGATGAAGTCACACAGCGTTTCCCGTCGCTTCACTCCCGCGCTTGACGGTGCGCTAAGGTGGCGCTAGGCCGCGAGAATAGGCCAGGCTACGTATGGAGAAGTAGATACTTCGATCCTCATCGTGAACCTCATTCTACGGCAGTACCTGCATAATCTTACCAAAAGGGCCAAAAGCACATAGCCACTCTGACCGTCCTACGATTCATTTTCAGAAAGTATAACCGAAAAACGCGTCCACCGCGTACAGCTGTGCTGTTTTGTTGTGAGTTGGCGCCGGATGTCCTGTCCCCCTGTCCGTCATGTAGGGCTGCGATCAGCTATTCACCAATGACAGAATGGCTAGCCTTTGATTAGCCGCCTGGCACACCCCCATAAGCGCCCTCTCGATCCCCCCCTTTCAAGGACTTGCTGGTCTGTGTCTCGCCGCCGACGTCTTTCTAGAACCCTTCCTCGTCCGTGCTCGCAATTTTGATTGAACCCTCCCGACGTCATCGCCTGCACGACTGGCGTCTACAGAACCCTTCCTGGCGCCCGCCGCGAATCACCTGCATACATACCCTCACCAGCGCGCCATCCTTCCCGAGAACCACTCCCACGGTTCTGGTAGGCCACCACCACCACCACCAACACCATCGGAATATACAGATACAACTCTAGTCGGTACCTGCAGCCAGACAGGCGCAGATGGGCGTCTCGCCGTCTTACTGCCGCCCTCGCTCGGCCTATCTACCGAGGAGTAGCGTTGTCCTATGGAGATATGTAACACGATTGCCAAGAGGGTTCTAGTACCATCTGCCTTGCGCGATCGGTTTGCAGAAGCGCCGCCTATGCCTTACATGCCACCGTCATGCAGCCCGGCAGGCACTAGTGCCACTGAGGCCGCCAGGAACAAGAAGGGATCGTCGCGTTTACTCGATACTCTCAAACGTTGGCTTCGCGGGCACAATAACGCCTTCATCACAAGGATGTATTATGCACGTGCTGGTGTCCCATCACCCTGCTACCATCTACCATTGGTCCCCTGGCCGTAGAGCCGCGGACGCAAGGCCGATGTGATCCCTCGAAGGAACTTGCGATCGTGGGGTTGCGATGGTTGCTATCTGGCTATACATAGGTACCGCCTGTGACATGCTTTGCACCTAGCCCGATACACAGGGCCATCCTGATTATTTTTAGGAGATTACTATATTAAGATATAGCCTCAATCAGGGGTGCAGAGTGCTTATTGGGACGTCACCTCCTCAACCAAAACGGTAGGACAAGATCTGCTCATGCGAGGCCCAAATTCCCTGCAAGCACCTACGCATAAGCGAGCGCTGGGAGTGTATTTTTCCACTTTACACGCATTGTTATTGCTCGGTGAGTTCTCTCTCGCCGCCAATCAGCCAATTGGAATCAACTTACCGTTTGGGGCAACGTTGAGCTACAGCCTCTCATTGGATCAACTTTTGAAGCTGCCTAGCCCCTTAGATTATCACACATCAATGTGAGGTGACCGTAACGTGACAGAAATTTTCATAATGACGACATGTACACACCGTGTTTATTGTCGCCACTAAGACAAGGACGTGGCTTACCCTTCTCGGTGTATTATGTTGTATCGATCTCGCGAATCTCCGCCCCCGACTCGGTCGGCTTCGCCTCGGGGAACACAAACAGATAGGATCCTTCAGTCCTTGCCGCAGCTGAGACTTGTCCTATACGAAAATTAACTTAAAATTTAGGCAGCCTGTTCCTGGCGACCCCGGAGGGTTTTCGTCTGAAGGTTATCAGTTGAAATAAAGGGGTTTAAATTTTGGGACGATATAATGTAATAGTAATTGCGCCTAAACGTCGTATGGAAGTAAACGTACCAACATAAAGAGTTGTAAATTCTCACTCTACTAATTATCTATATATTTTTAATTGGCTAGTTATTAGAGAACGTAACTACGAGCAGGACTATCAGAGAGCAAATAGACAAAAGAGACTGTTCCTGTATATAGTCAGATGGCACCTAGGAAGGTAGTTTAGAACGCCTTCGCGCAACAATAATAGCCATCACCTACCCCTAGCCTACGGCTCCTGACACTCGCTTTCCCCTTTTTTCTCCTTATATCTCATCTCTTTTGTTGTTCGTATTGCTATGTAGTATTGCCTGCTGAGGGTACTAGACTCAGGAAAACATGCGTTATTTACGTCTTAATAATACCGTTTGATGAACATCGTGCACTTGATGATCTACATCGCACCCGGTTTATACTAGCTCCATAACCTTTTCAACGTGTTATATTTGTTCTTGCCATTCCAGGTCGCATCATGGTTATACATCGTTATGAAGTTCAAGTAGTCATCTGCTATGATATACTTACGGTACTAGCTCGTTCCCGATCCTATCATGGTATACGCATCAAAGGCGGTACTCAAAGTCTGTGAGCTAGCTGAGCAAGTCCAGCATCGACTCTTAGCAACCCAGAAAGGCCAGGATCAGGAGCATCATTCTTGGATATAATGAACGTTCCCTTTCGGCGACGCCTCGTTATAGTTACTGTTACGACGCATATGGCCTCTGTGCGCTATCATGAGTGGTATAGCTAGGAAACTACTTCTAATTGGGGCTCGTGAGGTTTCGCTGGGCTAATCTAGTGATGTTAGGCATCAAACACATTTCTATATACACGCCATCTATCAAGAGCTCTACACTAATGGAATAATAGTCTATTGTTGACGCGTGAAGGTTCCTAAAACCACCTTAAAGACGCTACCCAACTGTTTGTTTAGGTCTACATGCCTTACGATAGTTTTTATCCTGTGAGGTAGCTCTACCTTGCGTAGCCATGCCTTGTAGCACCATGCAGCGACCATTTGAGTAATAAACTAAGAATATGTAAATAATATTCAATTTATTGCAAGACCAGTATTGACTACTTGTATAAGAGGAGAGGGCCAGGAAAGAAGAAGGAAAAAATAAACCAAGAATATGGGTTTAGCTCGATGAACAACGGATGTGCTTGGGTGCATTAGCCTGTGGAAGATTGGAGACCCCTATTTCCACTACTCATGGAGTGAACAAGACAGATGACCCCCAGGCGGTGCTTTTAGCTGCCGTTTCGAAGGCCGCCTCATAGTCCTCCAATTTGAACTTTCCAATGACCTGGTGCCCAGCCCCTTTCCCGATCTTCAACGTTCCTACCTCGATCATCTTGACAAGGTCTCTGATCTCTGCCCGAGTATACATCAACTTCCCTTTCATCTCTAGACTCTTTGCAACCATGAGGAAATATGGTATGGTGATATTACCACCCAGTCCACCCAGAAGGGCAATCCGGCCTCGCTTTCGCAGCGAAGAAATTGCGCTCTTGATGTGGCTAGGCTCGCTGTGCAGCGCTTGTGGCGTAGAGTCGATGAAGGCGTCGGCCAAGCCGAAAGCTTGGATGGCCTCGGCATCTTTTTCGACATCGCCAGTGATCACCACAGTCTCGACACGAGGGATTGTCGACTTAAGCTTAGCCAGGGCCTCCTTGTTTCGGCCAAGTGCGATGACACGGGCGCCGAGAGCAGACGCAACTTCGACTGCGGAGCCGCCAAACTGACCAGTGGCAGGCCCAACGATAACGGTCTCGCCGGCCTTGATGTCGATGCCAGATATGGCGCCGTAGGCAACCGCGAGCCGTGGGATCATCATTAATTCCTCGATATCATAGCCGTGCTTTCCAACGAGGGCCTCCTCGTCCAGAGGGACAGCGTTCTCGAGGGGAACGACAGCGTGTGACTGCCAGTAGCCATCACGCCACGTCTCGTTGGCTAATTTTCTGCCCTTGCTGTCGCCACCGTCCATCAGTCCGACGATGATTTCAACATCACCATCGTCCCTCGCGGTGGTGAATGGGTCGATGACCACGAGCTGGCCCTCCTTGAGTGATACCGAGTCCGAGCCCACGGACACCACACGGCCGACGGCTTGACCCCCGAAGACGCTGGGCACGGGGAACGAGAAGCCAGGGACTTCATGTGAAATTAGGTATCCGTACGCTGGACCAATACCGGCAGCCAGAACCCTGACTACTGCTGTGCCTGGTGTGGCCTCAGGAATGTCCTTTTCTGTGATTTTGACATCGGCAGGTGATTTGATGGATTGAACGACGAGAGCCTTTGCGCCAGCCATGGTTATAAACTTTGGAGCTTTATATGTGTGTGCTTGCGATAGATTTGAGAAGAACGCTATGTTTGAGTCTTAACTCACTTGATGGTACTATCAAGCTACATCGATTTAAGCTGGAATTACTAGCTTTATATAAACCATCCAAAACTCGTTCCTCGATCATGTTGATTACATTAGCGATTACCAGACTCGTCCGTCTATTGTGTTGATTACAGTAGCAACTACGCTTTTTAATAGAATTTGCTTCCGCAGTATTACATCGAAGGGCAGCGGGGTTGTATTGAGGCGGAAGCAAATTTTGATGACATAACGCACAACGCGCCGACCTACCCGGGGATACACATTACCGCTTTAGGCATCTCATCGGCGTTGAGCATGTACGTGTAGGATTTATCTCCTGAGGCCGGTCTAGACTAAGCTGCGGATGCAAAGAGAGCTTAACGCGGAGCTAACCTTCAACTTTTCCTAGAACAATGATAGTAAACAACACCATCATCCATAAAGTAGAACATGCATGAGTAGGTAAGTCGTGGGTTCCGCGCTGACATCTGTTCCGCTGTGGCGCAGCAGCATTAGTTGTATAAGAATGTGTGTGTGTGTGGGATGAGGTGGCTCTAGATGATTGCGGCGATTAGATAGACAGGTGTATCAGAAGCTTACATACAAAATCACGAACAACCCCCTTACAAATGGCGGAACAAGACTAACACGGAAACGAAAGCTTATATTACCCTGGGCGGCCAATGAAATATGTAGTGGCCTGCCTGTCGGGGAACAGAATAAGGCAACCAAATATACTGGGTCGCGTCGGGTATACTGATTGGGTACCACAGGGACATTCCCGAGACACACGCTGTCATACCTGCTTCTATCCCCGAGGTGCCTTCGGAGCAAGAGTGGTGTTGTTTTCGAGTGCATACTTCGCGCATATAAGTAATAACAACTACCTACGCATACACTGGCTCGCAGTGCTTTCATAATCTGACCGGGTCGGATGCAGTAAGAACATTATGCTGACAGAACGTATGAGCTGTGTCGAATCGGACTTTGCAGGCTGCTCGGTTCAACGGCCTGCCAGCTTATTACGTTGTCTTGGGATACCCTTGCAAGGGTAGATGAGGTAATAAGCATTACATAGTAGCACAGAGAGCCCGAAGAAACCCCGGACTTACCATATCTACGAGATTACGCACCTCAAAACGACTACCAGTGCTAGTGAGCATACTACCTAACCTCCCTCCCTTCCGAGGTATCTAGTTCGTGTCCGTTAGGTAGGTACATCACGGATAGCCTATAGCCTACTGCATCGGGAAGGTACAGTGAGTAGATAGTAGGTGCCTTAGGTACATAAATCGACCTAGGTAAATGATGGATTGGGGAGTGACGTACGGCAGTACGGGTAGGAGGAACGGGTAAGTATTGAAGAGGTAGCTACCTAACCTGAGGAATGAATGAATCGATTGATTGCCAGGTACCTGACGCATATACCTGCTGCGTAGGCCTATAGGTGGCCCAGGCCCATCCGCCGTAGCCCATTTGTAGACCATACATACTACTGTAAGCCCCCGGAGTTTGGTTTGTGCCCTTCACATGGGATCTGGATCTGGCCCATTTCTCCCTCATCGCTCACGGATTTATCCACGGACACACGCCACTTGTTTCCGACGACCCCGACGCTTCCACTGCTGACCCTGGGGATCTGATTCGATTACACTACATTGCCTGCGACTACAGTATTACACAAGCTAACGTCGCGGCAGCTAGCCAGGCAGCGCGAGTTCTATCTACTGTATTAAATGAGTAGTCGGGCTCGTCTCGATTAGGTATTCTCTTAATTCCTTGAAATCGATCAATCCGACTCTGTATCTCCCTTTTTCTCCCTCTCCTACGGCACCGGCTACCTAGCTCTGGCCCTCTAACTAGGTGGAGCTGCTACTTGGGTCTGAGATCGCTGCGCTGCGCTGTATAGTGACATCCATGTTGTTTTCTGTGTCCGGCCTATTGCACAACCATCCTGAGCCAGCTGCTTGAAGGGGTACAACGCAATTAACCCCGAAGCTTCCGCGTCATGGAGTCTGCTCCTGCGCCAGCGCCAGCACCACCACCACCGGGCTACCAGACCACCGTCTTTCGCGCCCAGCCTACGGAGGGTGCGCAGCGGAAGATTCAGAAGCGCAACCGGCCTCCCGTTAGTTGTCTCCTGTGCAGAACCCGCAAGGTGAGTTGCGCTCGGCGCGTCAACGATCGCCCATTAGCCACGCCGCAGCTTAAATTTTCTATCAGGTAAAATGCGACCGTCAGCAGCCGTGTGAGCGATGCATCAAGAGCGGCGAGGCGAGCTTCTGTGAATACGCCCCGCGTGCTGCTCGCAAGCCTCGAGGTGCTGAGCCGCGAGCCCAGCCTGAGGTTCGCAGCAAACCGGAAGCCGTCTCCAGGCCGGTCCTCCAGGTCCGCTTGCAGAAGCTCGAGGAGATGGTCAATGGCCTCGTCACCAGTGGCGCATTTGCGGAACAGTCTTTGAACACACCATCCAGCTCAGATCACCGGACCGAGGCTGACACTCGCTCTGATTTGAGCTCTCCCCCCAGCTTGAGTGCGCCAAGTGTTTCTATGCATGCTGGCACCCGCACCGGCGAGGGTAATTACGTCGGCAACACGCACTGGGCCTCCATTCTTGAGAGTATTCATGACATCCAAGGTATACTGGACGCTGAGCTTGACGTTCCTCCGACTCCGTCACCCCCACCCTCAAACCACAACTGGTCTGCGGAGTGTCAGGATCTCATCTACGGCAGGGGCGAAATGATAACACACGAGCAGGCCGTAGCGAGGCTGCCGCCACAAAACCAAACCGACCATCTCATCTTACTTTACTTCAGACACAGGTTCACCACTGCGCCCTATATTCATACGACAAAATTCCAGAAGGAATATGACAGCTTCTGGAGGGATCCCACATCCGTTAGCCTCCTGTGGATCAGTTGCCTGGCCTCCATATTGTGGATCGCCACCTCGATTGCCCTGGAGAAGGGCGAAAGTGGCTTGTCTGACGCCCCTCGGCCGGAGCAATTGTCTGTACTAGCCGTCGACTGTCTCGTATCAGGTGATTACTTATCTGCCAAGCCCTACTCTATTGAGGCGCTCTTGCTACACGGCTTTACCGAAATGAGGAGGAAACACTTAGTTGATTCCAGTCTTTGGGCCAAGTTTGGATTGACTGCTCGGCTTGCTCAGCGCATGGGATACCATCGCGATCCTAAGTACCTCTCTAATGTAACGCCCTTTGAGGGTGAGATTCGGCGCAGGGCCTGGTTCTTCATTGAGGTGTTCGACGTCCTGTTTTCATTCCAGCAGGGTGTGCCACCAATTATTCGAGACGACGAATGTGACACCGAGTCTCCGGCAAACTTATTTGATTCTGACTTCGATGAAACCATGATGGTATTACCACCATCACGACCGCCTTCCGAGCCAACATCAACTTTGTATCTCTGTATAAAGTCCAAGCTCTGTCGCATACTCCGTCGCGTTCTTCGACTGACATTATCAATTCATCCACCAATATATGAGGAGGTCCTCAAGCTCAATGATGAGCTTCATCACTATCACAGCCAAGTACCGCCACCCCTACAGATAAAACCTATTCGTTCTTACAGTTTCACCGACCAAACCTACGATATTATGCATCGTCTAATGCTTGAGATGATGTTCTTGAAAAGCCTATGTGTCTTGCATCGCCCATATCTAAATCGAGAAAAAGACAATCCACAATGTGAATTGTCTCGCAGGACCTGCCGAGAAGCTGCCCTTCGGATCCTCGACATCCATGCTGAATATGAAGAAGAGAGTAAACCCGGTGGCCGAATGTATGAGGACAAGTATATGCTCTCTTCACTAACGGTCCATGACTTCCTAATCGCATCCATGATATTGTGCCTGGATCTGACGGAGAATCCACCAACCAAGTAAGCCTCCATCAATCAAATCAAATTGGAATCTATTCCTGGTACTGATTACCCTTCAGTTCCGCAGATAGATCGAGGAAACTCAAGGCTCTAGGGACATCCTATAAGATATGGTCTGAGCGGAAAAATACTTCCAAAGACGCAGCCCATGCTACGAGAGTCGTCGGTGCAATTCTTAGGAAGGTATCAATGCAAGAACTTCCTCATATAAAGCCTCTCCCTCCACCTCCCCCACAAACCGACGTGAGAGACGGCTCCCTTGCTATTTTACTCAATAATGATGTTCAACCGCCACCGCCACCAACCATCTCATACGATCAATCCCAGCTTATCCCAGCGATGGATTTCTCCTTGGACTTTACAGACATTGCACCAATCGACAATGTTTTGAAGGAATCAAACATGGTTGACTGGGCACGTTTCGCCCCCGCTCCCGGGCCAAGTTCAAGTTGCTAATTCTGTCGCAGACCCTCCTGGATCACATCCTTCTAGATCGACCGGAGAGCACCTATCGCCCTACGGTGCTATAGAAAAAAGTATCTGACTATATAGCGAAGAATGAGTGATCTCATCAGCCCGAGAAGACGAGAGCGACGACTAAATCTTGAAATGTTCATCAACGATATCATGAGAACGCCCCAGCGTCACACTCTAAACAACCTTACAGAATTTTAACACATAACGAAGCTAGTCTACCTCTACCAAGATTCAGTTCCTAGTCAATTATATTTAGAGCTATGGACATAGGGTATATATTGCATCTTTTTGTACTGCAACATTGTAAGGATTGCCTTTCTCCGCGACGAAGTAAACCGTCATATGCGGCAATGTGAGGTTTGGTATTGTAATCGAAATATGCAAAAATATCTGATTTGACGTCAGTGGGGTTGATGGGCCATACCAGCTTTAATCATGCAAGGGCGAGTTCTACCGGGGATTGCTTTTCCTGCTCATGTCTCACTAGTCACGTACAGTTCGTTCGTAAACAAAAGTCAAAGGGCAATCATTCGATGCCCTTCCTTCCCTCCAACGCGATGCTAAAGGAATCCGAGTCTCGCGATCCCTTACTTCGATGTTTTACATCCCCCACTAGAACCACTTTTTGTCCGGTCCCTTCCTCGCCATGTACGACGGCTCGCGGCTGATCTTGAGGTTGAGGGTAGATTAGGTGGATGGAAACTATATGCAATCTTAGGTTCGGACTTGAGATGACAAGGATCAGACGGAAAATAATCAAACTCTAACAGAGGCAGAGCAAGGGCCAATCGGTATGCCTCCGAGTTATAGCTCTTTAGCGATTTATGCTTAGCATGGTTCATGCCAGTTGGTTTTGCTGGGCGTAGGATCGATTTCAGGGGACGGCCTGCTCGAGAATTCCGACCCGTGGCTTTGTCATGATCATCTAACGCGTGCTGTGCGATATTGGCTTCGCTTTTGGGGTCTCTCGTACGTCCCCCTTTGCCGTCGCCGTCGCCATCGTCGCCGCTGACGCAGGCATAGTCCTTGGCTGACGGGTACTCTATCTTGTCGTTGAATCGGACTTGCTTTTTGCTCTTGACTACTGGTTTTTCGGGGTTTCCCCGACGCCCGACTTTGTTTTTCCGAGGGCCGTTTACATGGTGCTGAGATTCGACATGTCCATATGCTGGCTTTCCGTTCCGCTTCCTTTGAACTACGAGGGAAGGCCCTATTAATAGGCGGGCGAGCCCGGGATAAGTTATGTTTGCCATTGCGGATATATCGTGAGGTCGTACACCTAGTTGTCTAAGTGGGTGAATAATGCAATCTAGCCGAGCGAAATAGATCATGAGGTAGAGGCTTAGGCGGAAGGAAGCAGAGGAGGCCGAAAATAGCGTAATGTAAGGGATGGTGCGCTTGTTTTGAAGCATGCTAAGTACGACGGCGTACATAAAAACGACCGCAAAACTGAGCCCTTGAGTTGCTCAGCGGAGGGCATGGCGTATTAGTTAGGCATGGTGATACAACCGCGCATTTCGATACCTTATCAAGGTAGAGCGTATCGTACGAAGCCGAAACCAAGGCTAGGGAACAGGAGCGGAAAATATACTCTGGCGGGTAGGCTATTAACCCTTTTCCACGGTAGGCAGCACATGAGTATGCTTGATTCTATGAGACCTCGAAATCGTGACCCCTTTCCCCACTTCCGCTATGAACAATAACATTTCTGATCTGAAAATATCATCCGGTTAAGATGTCGCTGGTTTCGGTTTGTGAAGAAACACGGTGTCCGACGTTGTAGCCAATCAGGGGAAAGAGGTCCGACGTCCGGGATCCCCTCTCTCCAACTTTCGGCGTCACGGAATGAGTATGCGTAGCTTAGGTAGATGTTGCACCAACTTCGAATGCTAGGTTAGTAACATCAGCCGTCCTTCAATAAGTCTACGTATCCCATGGCATGATAGTTATAGTTCCATGATAAATCCAACCCCTTTATCTCAGATCTCAGATGGCGAAAATGACGCCATCGACTTCCATCCCGGTAGTGGACCTGGAATCATGGCCCGACGGATCGGCCGCGGATCGGAGACGCATCGCATCCGAGCTGACGGACGCCTGTCGCCGTGTGGGCTTTGTCTACGTGGTGAACCACGGCGTCCCTGCCGAGTTGCTAGATGAGGCGTTCGCTTGGTCAAGAAGATTGTTTGATCTGCCACTCGAGAAGAAAATGCTTGCTCCCCATCCGCCAGGTACCCGTCACATCCCTACGGCGTGCTAACCCGAGGATCCGGTAGTGGGTTGACTGACTCTACATATACATATAGGGCCGAATGTTCATAGGGGATATTCGTGGCCGGGTTTAGAGAAGGTATCGCAGACTATCTACGCCGACGGGGAGGAAGACAAGCAGGTCGAGAACCGGCGGGTTTCCGATGTTAAAGTTGGTCTTCTCCCCCTTTATTATGCTGCCTATTTCAGCTACTAGGTATACATCTACATACTCATACTTGTGCTTGTATGCGAGTAGGAGAGCTACGAGATCGGCAGCGAAGACCTTGTGCAGCAACCAAATGTCTGGCTGCCAGAAGACGTGCTCCCGGGCTTCCGTAAACTCACAACCAAGTTCTACTGGCGGTGCTTCGACGCCGCGAAGGAGCTCCTACGGGCTCTCGCATTAGGAATCGGTCTCGACGACGAGGATTTCTTCTTGCGCTTTCATAGTGGCGTGAACAATCAGCTGCGTCTGCTTCACTATCCCCCGGCTGAGGCCGCGAGATTAGCTAATGATGAGATTGCTCGTGAGTTTCGCGTGCTATCATGTTACCGAAAATTCTATCACCACTCTACCATCCGCCGTTTTGT
Organism: Nemania abortiva; assembly: GCA_022578505.1. Taxonomy (NCBI): domain Eukaryota; kingdom Fungi; phylum Ascomycota; class Sordariomycetes; order Xylariales; family Xylariaceae; genus Nemania; species Nemania abortiva. The sequence continues at coordinate 114,137 of MU392575.1, forward strand.
TTATTTGGCACCTGGGACAAGCTTGCGAGAAGGCGCTGATAGTCTTTCAAAGGCATGCCCGCACACTCTGACTGGGGCACTATAACGATTCTATTCCAAGATGCCAGCGGAGGCCTGCAAGTCGAGGACCCGAGCCAGCAGGGCCACTTCGTCGACGCAACGCCGATGTCTAACGCGCTGGTAATGAATGTGGGCGATTTGTTGATGAGATGGAGTAATGGTTCGAAACCCGTCTTTTCCTTCACGAACTGTTCCTACATGTATTGCTATATATTATGTATCACCCCTGTGACCCTTCTCATTGCATCCGTATTCCTGGCATTCATAGAAAAGGTAAAAAAGAAAACGAACACAGTCTCCAATCACTTAACTTTGTTGAATGTTTTCTCTGCGCTACTGACGCTTGATGCAGACTACCTAAAATCGACACTGCACCGTGTCACGCTCCCGGCCTTGACCCCGGCGGAAGGTAACAGAGAGGGTCGTTTGATGACGCCCTCACGGTACTCTATCCCGTACTTCGTTTCGCCAGACCCGACGGCTGTTATCGAATGCTTGCCTGCGTGTGCAGATGCGCAGAATCCGCCTCGGTACCCGCCTGTTATTCAAGAAGAGTACAGAAAACTACGCGCTAGGGGGCAGTACCTCTAGATGGCATTCTAATGACCAAGGCTACTTTGAACGAAGCGAATCTTGGATAGGAGAGAGACAGCGAGACCCGGGGGAGGTTTGATATGCTCAGAAGGTCGGAACATACGAATAATTGCAAAGTATCTTTTGCAGTGCGCCGAAAGTTCAAGGACGGGAACACATGTATGGTGTTTTGAACAGGATATATATGATGGTATGATTGTTTAGAGAGATGCTGTCGGTCTCCTTGTATCATGCGACAACCATCCCTATACATTCGTGGATAATATCACACATATTTTGGGGCTTATAAGATATTTCATTGTCTGTGATTAGATCGTAAAATGAGTTGATAATGGGCATCATCATGCTTGAGGGGAAGAGAAAGTAGTCTACGACGCCGTGTATTACACAGTTACACAGTGGCTTCTCGCCTCGCAAGGACTTAGCATTTCCAATCTACATACTAGCTACCTAACCTCAGTGCGTGCCTACTTCTTCTATCCCATTGCATCTAACTATCTGCAGCAGCCATCTCTGTTACAACCAAATGAGAAGGCACCATCATTTCGTCCCCCCTCCCTCCTCTCCCTCCTCCCTCCTCCCTCCTCTCTCTTCTCTCCTCTCTCTTCTCCTCTTTCGCTGTCTCTCTCATACACATACACGTACACATGCAAATACCAATACACACACGTATATATACGAATATCCACAGAAGAACTCTCAGGCTTCATCAAGAATCATCATGACTAATTCGCCTCCTCCCGCGTCGCTTTCCCCCCAACTCTTCGGCCCGCAGAATCTCTTGGAGTGGGAGCGCGGCTTTCGACTGTCCATGGCCCAGAGCCGCTTGACGCATCACATCTGGGGCACCGCAATAAGACCAGACCCGGCCGTTGACCCTAATGCCGCCTATTGCTTCGACTTCAATCGCGGAACTGCCCTGCTTCACCTAACGTGGTCGATCGAGCCCGTGATCCCCCAGCTAGTGGCCTCGGGACGCTGGCAAGAAGTGCATGCCGACCCTGCATTGCTCTTTGCCGCGGTTCTGGAAACAATCATCCCGGACACAACCACCGATCTATTCAATAGGCTGGTGAACTTGAAGGTGGACGGCGACGGGGGATACCCGCCCCGCCACTACCTAGCCGTATTTAACTCCCTAGCCCGCAAACTCGAGGAGTTGCGCGTCCCTGTCTTGCCGGTATTCAAGGTGGTCCTCGTGTCGCGTGCTCTGTGTCCTCGGTATGCGGCGGAGGAACTGCACCGAACCCACGAAACTAATGGCTTTACAACTTGGGAGCTGGTAAAGACAATGATGCTCACAGACGAGGGCGTGCACTGGCTCAGGACTTGGGGTCCTCCTCGGCCGCTGTAAGCACAAGCTTTGTCTACGGTGCACGTACATATGGCCTGGCATGGATTTTGCATAACTGATGTTGGATTAGATGATGGCGAAGTCGGAAGTTGGTCTCGAGCTTACTTAGGCATTCTGGTGGTGTGCCTGTCGCATGGGGTGAAGAGCAGCATTACACCAGCCTTGGAAACTAACTACAATATGGGTTGTACCAATAAAAGAACAGCGAGTTTATTGCCAATCTTCGCGTGCCTCCGTCAAAACGGCCGGGGTTAGTTACCTCGCCATTTCTTTCGGTCTCAACGAATCATTACTCGCTGCCTCGGCCGTCTTTCCCAGCTTTTCCAATCAGCTCCCCCAGTTTTCGATCTTAAGCGCCGATTTTAGCGCCCAACACCAACCATTAGTTTTGATTGACAGGTCAGGTATCTGTAGATACCTTTCTTGACTCCGGGTTCCGGTCACCATGGCTCCCGATATTCGACGTACTATCTGGTCAGCAGAACTTGGAATTAAAGTACTGCCTGCCTCGGGGAGGTAGATACTTAATATACGTTACTCCAAGCGCATTGGAATATGTAGTATACGTGTATGCAGACGAATAGAGCACAGCGATAGAAGTTGATTGGTGAACCTTCTCCTGTACCACCCCAAACGGGATCTACTGCAGTGTGCACCACACTAGTAGGTGGGGTTGGCGGCTACAATCCGAAATTAGCAACAAGTTAGTCTAGTATGCGTAGTGCTGAACCTCCACGACGAGCCTAAACAACGTCCCCTCCTGTCAACAGTACCCTCTCGATCAATCAATCGATAATTTCTTGAATCGGAAGCTCTACCTCAATTCCTAGACTAAACTCAATTGTAAGCAAAAGAAGGAAGTTCGAACGTGGCAACCGCTATACAGGAGCTGTCAATCGGTAAGTGCGGGGCTGCCGGCTCTCCATCAACATCGTTGTCGTCATCAGTTACACGATGCATTGCGCGACAACGAAGAAGCTATCTCTAATCCTTTCGTTGTGGCTGCCGGCCTCATCGCGACTCTATTACCTTCGGCTAAAACCGCTAACATGGTGTCTATGCGCATAGTTTCAAACCTTATTCCGTCTCTCAGGATTGAACGTCTCGAATAGTGGGAACGAATAAGACACCAATGTCAGGCCAATACTATCCCCCGCCTCCTGGTGCGGCCGGGTCGGGAGGTATGTTCGATTTCACGTTTAGAAAGTAGGACTCCAATCAGGCGACAGAGGAATAAAGCTATGCGGCTCACCAGAGAAACACTGGACGAGCCCGCTTTTTAGCCTTTGGCGGCTTCGTCTGACGTTGGCGTAGCACGCATAACTTGGGATTAAGATGTAGTCTACATACAGTTGCATTGACAGATGTATTCTCGGCGCTGACAAGTCACATCAAATACAAACAGGTCCTCAAAAGAGCTACCCGCCCCCTCCGACGTCTCCTCCCGCAAACCAAACAAAGTTCTACCCGCCGCCGCCCGGCACGCCGAGCTACCCGCCTCCGGGCGCGGCCCAAGCCCAAGCCCAAGCTCCGACCCCCAGCTACCCGTCACCACCACACCAGGGCTATGCCCCTCCGCAGCAGAGTTACCCCCCGCCTCAGCAAAGCTATCCCGCTCCGCCGCAACAGCAAAGCGCGTCCCCGCCGCCGAAGACGGGGACGCCGGCCTCATACCCCCCTCCCCCAAACCAACAATCGTTTCAGACGCCCCCGCCAAACCAACAGCATATGAACCTAGCCATCCGGAATAATGGCGTCGCGACACCACCGACGGGCAACGCGCCGGGATACGCGGAGGTAGCCCCGAATGCGCCCCAGGGGTATCCGCAAGAGAAGCCCTCCCCACAACAGGCGCAACAGGCGCAATCCTCATCAGCAGCGCCAACACCTGCGCCGAATATGTCGGCGGGGGCACCGGCGCCCGGACAGTTCGCGGGCGCGAGCGCAACGATGGACGACGTGGGTACTTTCAACGGAGGCTCTTACCGAATTAGCCACCGGGACTGCAATACGATCGTCACGATCCAGCTAGCCATGGGATGCCCTCTTACGGCAAGGCCCGGAGTCCTGATCGCCATGAGCCCAACTATTACGCTTAAAGGTGAGTATAAGTTTAGCATGAAGAAGCTCGTGGCGTCCGGCGACCTGGGCCACTCGACCTTCATCGGGCCGGGCGAACTGCTGCTGGCACCGAGCATGTTGGGCGACATAACGACGATCCGCCTGAACGGGGACGAGTCGTGGAGCGTAAGCAAGGACGCCTACGTCGCAAGCACGCAAGGAATCCAGCGTGATTACAAGCGTCAGGGGCTGGGCAAGGCCATGTTCTCGGGCGAGGGTCTGTGGGTTCATAAAATCACGGGCGTCGGCCTGCTCTGGATCACAAGCTTCGGCGCCATCATCCGCAAGGACCTCGTCGAGGGAGAGAAGTACATCGTGGATAACGGCCACCTTGTCGCGTGGAACGTCAAGTACATCATGGAGCGCGTCTCGAGCGGCGGCATCATCGCCGGCTTTGCCACTGGCGAGGGTCTCGTGTGCAAGTTCACCGGTCCGGGCACGGTGTTCCTCCAGACGAGGAATCCGGTAAGTTCCGCTGTCATCATCCTTCAATCATTTCCCCCTCATTGTCTCTATTTTCACCCGTGATCATCCCCTAAATCAAGGCTGTGGCCTGATGCCAAGCATCTTGGCTAACGAATCGTCCTTCATCTAGCGAGCCTTCTCGGCCTACATGGCAGGGAATGCCGCACCGCCTTGAAAGAGGCTCGCTTCTGGCGTCATTGCGCCATCGAGGAGTCAGGACGCTGGTTCGTTGGTTTACAAAGGACCGAAAACCTCCTTTTGGCGAATTCATCATGACTAGGGGGGTCGATGGCCTGTTTAGTAGGACTTGTCTTGTCTCTGTGTTCGTCTGTCCTGTCAGGTGAGTGTAGGTAGCGTAAGCATGAGTGAGCGGTGTGCTCTTGCTACATAGCTAGCCGTGCCTAAGGTACGTTCCTTTTTGCCCAATTGAGATATTTCATCGTTCGAACCTAGTGTAGCCCGCTTCATATCCGCACCTGGGGGCCCGCACAACCACCCGCACTTGCATGTAGAGTTACTGGCTTCCTTCCGAGATATTGGATGGGCTAGGACGAGCAAGTCGTCTGTTGTATTGGTCCCTTTTTCCCATCCCATCTGCCTATTTTGTATGCCATGCAAGGTGAATCACGACGCCCACTTATTGCTATTAGTAAGGAGCCTGGGGTAGCCTGCCTATAATAGCCTACTGGAGGCACAATACATACCGGGATGTCCTCCGCTGTCGAATGAAGGCATTCTCTATACCTACCTGGTAAAAAGCTAACTGTGTGCGGCTTACCTAGATCGGAGATGGAGGACGAGTTCGAGAGGTATTTGGGGAGTAATGGGGCAGGACGGCTCCCTCGCGTAGTTTAATGTCCGGCCTCATTAATCTTTCGCGATCCGTCAAATCCGCCACATATAGCGTATTTTCGGATCTGGCGATGGCAGTTGGGAAGCTTTCTTGATCCTTCCGTCGCCATAACCGTTCTATGATAGACGATCCTTGAGGATGATACCTGTGGCTGGCTGCTAATTAAGCTAGCCATGAGATTCTCGAGCCTGAACCCTGTACACCGGCCCTGCTATATGTACCATTGAGTTGGCAGCCGCTGAGATCAGTCGAACCATGGGTCGATTCGCGCGGGCTGCGGCGGCTGTTGTACACGCACGGTCCATCGGGAAATTCCTCAAGTCAACTAGGCTGACGGAGCATTTTCATCTCGTTTCCGTCAACCTGGTCGGTGCTTACAGAGGCCTTGACTCGCGTGCCACGCACAACAGCGGGAATTGTTGCTATATCGCGCTGAAAAACGTGGCATATCGTACCTAGCGTGCCTTCCTACAGACACCTTACATAGGTGATACCTATGGGTGACCATGTGGTATTATTCCCTGCTACCCGGGATTTAGTTGATTAGTATGATTACTCCGTACCGATGAAGGGTCCCCATGTATGCAAGGTTTCCATAACAGCTAAGTACCTAGTAGAAGCAATAAGTAGCCATAACGGATATATCTACCTACTCGTCTGGGGGTAAGTTGGTTGCATATTACGTTTTTCTGGAACCCACATCGCTGGCTAAGACATATGAGTCGAGACCCCTCCTGAACGTGCGATCTTTCTGTGCAGACGTTCCCCCGATCGGTTGACAACGAGACAGGGCCTGTCACGAGATCCAAGTGACAGGTCGGATCGGGTAATTACAAGTATACGTCAGTAAGCAGTGTGTGTGTGCCTTCCGTCCGTAATACGGCACATGCCTGTGTAGTCTCGACCCCCGGTGCTTGGGTACATACACTAGGGAGCGATCATGGATCAAAGCAAGCGCCACGGAAAACTTTAAGCTTTACGGGTCTTCCCCGTCCACTAGGCCATAATTTTACTATGAGCTAAGCATCGAGGCGTTCGTTGATGGTCGCGAGGCAATGGCGTCAAGAGCTGAGCTCTTGTCTGTTTGTGTCGGTGTACAGTAAGCAGTCATACACAATTGGTATGTAGTGTAGGCCGGCCTCATCTGCTCGCTTGCGGCACTGGGCTATCGCAGCAACGTAACATGATGCCATGTATGGGAAGCTTGTTTTATGCCGGGATAGATCCCAGTCTATTCTCTGCTTCTTCCCTTTGACTTGCTTGGCCTGGACTGTAGGCAGGTAGGTCGGTGGTCGTCTACCAGTTGCAGCCCGGTCGTCACTGTCACTGTCACCGTTACCACTACCATTGGCGTCACCGTCACAATTGCCGTAGGTACCTTATCTACCCCGCCTGGGATGTACTGGGGCGACGCAGTGGTCTTGCGTTGAGCTGACGCACAGAAAGGAAAGCGTGGCGAATGTGTGTACATACGCGCCACTGACCTGCCGTATTCATACTACTGTATCCCAAGTCCTCTATGGTAGTGTAGTCGATTCGATCGCATGTTGTATCAAGGGCTGATACTGCACGTGTTGTGCAAGGTGTTACCTAGCTTTTCATTAATGAAAAGAGTCCCATACATATGTACACAGTAGAGAGGTAAAGAAGAGGTGAGAAACGCTCAATGCAGTGTGACCCCGGTGCCAAGCCGGCCGATTCCACTGCAGACTCCTGTAGCGGTTGGTCCAATCCCTGGCGAGAAACATGCTTATGCTTAAAATAGTGTAGAATCTTCCGCTGGGCTAGCGTGGTCTTGGCAGGCTCGCTCGCCATTGATTGATTATAATAGATTTACTAATGTATTTGACAACATTCTAGCCAAGGTCAGCATGGCTCGGCTTTGTCCGGGCGCCATCGGGCTAACGTCCGGGAGAAGAATCGGGTGCATGTAGATCGACTTGAACAATGTAGGTAGTATGTAGACATGTCGAAGACAACTGTGGAATAGATATACCTTTTCAGACTCGAGTTTATTATGGGGATTTGGGAACCACTGATCTGTGACGATGATGGAGCTTACCGAAACGCAAACTCCTGGTCCCTTATTTACCTAATAATAACTAACCCAGTATTCTGGCAACGAACGGTATGTGCTCCGCTTCAGTAATTGTCATCATACAGGCCAATCCGGGTACCATCTGGGTCAGTGACGGTTTTCTCACCCGTAATGTTACATCCGCCGGGATCCTATTCGCTAAATCAATCAAGCTTAACGTTATCAAGCTTAAAATTCGCGTGGTAAATGCGACCGGGGAGGGGGGACTGAGGGGCTCATCTATTCGCCCAAGGCCTTGAGCCGCTGCATGAGTTGTTGGTGGCGTGCACGAAGGGGTGGACTGTGAGGTCCTCATATGGCTTCGATAAAAGACAGCCGGGTTGCAACTATTGACATTTGACGTTGAATAGTTCGGTAAGCTGACTGATGAACCAAGCCAATTCATTCATGAAGGTAGTAGACAATACCACAGTACTATCCCCGCGAGTTGGATGGATGGTTCTCAATCCGGTCGGTGTTATGAGTTGTTCCCTGATGGTGATGCCAAGGCAGTAGACACATTGACACTAGAGGAAGGGGGACAAGCGCGTAGGTATAAGAGGTAGGCAGCCCGCGACCAGGGACTTTTCTAGACGAAGCTTGCATGAATGTACTGTACAGTACGATATACAGTACCGTATCCTAGTTGATCCCAAATCCACCAATTAACCTCGCCTCACCTCGATTCCGTCAAGCCCATTGAAGATCACTCAGCTATGACAGGACGAGGCGGGCTGTTTATTATTGGCGTTGTGGAATAAGCTTTTGTCCGCATGCCCCCGGTGGCACCCGTCCTTGAACCTATTCCTTGGTGCCTGTTTGGTACTCTGCTCCTCATCCAGGACGGTTTATTTGTACAACGTCGTAATCCCAAGCGCACTAACCGAGCTGACACCGCAGGCTCGTTAAGGCTGACTCCTGCAGCGGCTTCCCGATCTTGCTTAAGAGGGCGGTACAGACCGCAGTGCAGTTGACGTCGTAGGTTGTTGGATTTGAGTGGATTTCTCGAACGTCAACTGTTTCCTGAAACCCCCGGATATACGTATTACACTACAAGATGCCGGCGCCGAAGCCCGAGCTGCGAGTACGTCGCTATCATAGTAGGTCACGAAATGGATGCACGACCTGTAAGATGAAGCATATCCGCTGCGACGAGAGGAAACCGTTATGGTACGCAGAGTCTTCCATCCCATCCCGTCGCGAATTTGGAGAAGAATACCTGGTTGCACGCGCCACTGGAACTGCCGTGTCGAATGTAGGGCTGCAGATTTTTCATTTGTAGTTCACTCGACAGGGCTTTTTTCTTTTTCTTTTTCTTCCTATCTTTAGCTCCCCTCAAAATCGACGGCTAGATTGCATGGATGCGACGATCGGTAGAACTAGCGTAAGCTAACGTGGTTGTAGTACGAATTGTCTCGTCAAAGGAGGCGAGTGCGGATATGCAGATACCAAAGCCAAACCCAAGGCATGTGCTCCTTGCACTGCCGGCCAGAATGAGGATGCACAGTGGCATGCAGGAACAAGCACACTTAGGACCACGGTGCCGAACCATATGTTTGTGGGTTACCCGGTAGAGATGGCAGACGAGTCGCGGTTCTTATTCGATATATGTAAGTCGCACAACCTTAGGCTGCTTCTCTGGTGGCCTATCATTCAAGGCGTAGAGATGGATATTAACTTGCGTGTCCTCAGTCACAAGGTATCGAAGCGTCGTGTCGAAGGAAGCTCTACTGCAGCCTGAATCTTTTATGTAAGTCGAGAGTCACGTTGCAGCAAACGTCGGTGGCTGACAGTCAACATGATAGCATACGCCGAGCATTGTCGAGTCCCGCGTGTCTGCATGTCGCTCTACTCATGACAGCGATTAAGTACACATGGGACACGGGTTCCATGGATCGAATCAAGAAATCCTTCCTTCACCACAAACTCGAAGCGATAAAATTTGTCAATGAACAGCTTCAGAACCCGGGTATGGCCGCAACAGACTGCACGATAGCCAGTATAGCTGCGTTAGCCTTAGCGGAGGTAGGCACCGCGGCGCCGCCCAAAGCGGATGTGATAGTAGGCTAACACGTATGCAGAGCGCACTGGGATGTCGGGACACAGCGAAAGCCCACATGACAGGACTCTCACAAATCCTAGAAATGCGCGATGACGAAATGTTCACCGACGGAAACATATTCCAGAGTCTAGTAATACTGTGAGTCCGCCCTCGACCCATCTCCCGACCTCAGCGCTGACATGGTGAACGACAGAACGTCGAGAGGCACAGGCAAGCTCACTCTGCGCGAGCTCACTGACGCCACGCAGGGCATTGAGAACCCAGAATCTCTCGGCATGTGCACATTCCGAGTCATACCCGATCGATTCCGGCGCATGGTCGATCGTGAGGTGGATTTCAGCGACAAGACCGTCAACGAGGCATTGGAAGAGGCTACAGAGGGAACTGGGATTCTGGAGGCGAAGCCGACGACGTTATCGACGAACGCCATCAGCCGAGCACGACTCATGAGCTGCTATCTGTGCGTATTTGCTATGTTAGGGACGGACGTGGTGGACCCGTTCATGCTGAACTGGCTTGTGGAGTGGATGCTGTCGGACCTCACTCGCGAGGAGGAGGCGATGCGGCAGGGCAAGTTCCCCCGACAGGTATGGTTCTGGGGGATCCTGATGGTGACGTGTGCGGTGGCGACGGCGCGGCCCAGCACGCCTCTGGAAGTGCATCAGATTGAAGAGTGGAGGGAGGTGTGCCACGAGAAGATCAGGCTCGTCAGCCACGCGCTCAACTTGAAGACATGGGAGCAGACGAAGGACATATTCGTGGCGTGGGTGTGGAGGGACAACTACGACGAGGAACAGCAGGTCAGGGAGATGTGGGAGGAGGCGGTATACGGCAAGCGGATCGCCGTGACGCGGACGGCATCGCCGAGCTGCTTCGATCGGCACGACTTCATGTCCGCCAAGGAGCGGGCCAAGTCGATTGTCCGGGCCCAGATTGCTCACATGCGGAGACTGATGTTGATATAGGTGCGTAATGGGACAGGTTGTATATACTATTTGCCGGTTGCCCAAGGAGTCTTGTATTTATACGGATGGCATAAGCGTTGATTTGTATATAAGGATGTTAATCTTTCTTTTTCTCGACATGCTTTTTAGGGCAATGGTTTGAGAAGTTCAAGTTGTAGGGGCATAAATAAAGAACAAGCTTTCAACAGGCAAATGAGAGCACTTGGTCACGCATCGAAACCCTTGAGGGCTTGGAAGAAATGGGTGGCCTGCCTAAGGCAGCACTTTGTTTGCGAGTTGGAAGTGGCAGGTTGCAGTCTCTCCCACCTTCCCATCCTCAACCACCTGCAACGGGTTGAGTAGTTCCTTCCACTCAACTATCTCCTACCTGCTTGGTTAGTAGGTAGATGTACCTAAGTACCGTTTAAGTGAAGCATGATTGGTTATATGATGTGGCAAACAACGAAGGTACCTACAGGTAGGTAATACTCGAAGCCTATCCCCTCCAATTGTTCAGGTACTTCCTGCCACCACCCACTACCTCAGCTAGATGGTCATAGCTCCTACCTAGGTAGCTCAAGCAAACCTTTTAGAAGCCAGGCCAAGTACTTAGGTAGTCGTCGTCTTTGAGGCTGGCTGTGGGTCTTCTCGTGGGTTCATGCTCATTGTTTAGTTCATTTCTAGCCACAGTAAAGCATTGGTAGAACACGTGGGTATTATAAGAGGTAGGGATAAGGTATCGAATCGCTGGTTTTATCGGTATTCAGCCCCATATGCTCACAGGTAACATAGCTGGGGAAGCACTCGGTGGCATAATCGGGGTGTTTTGATACCTCTCCTAGTAGGATAGCTATAAAGCTCAAAGGTACCCATCTACTCTGCACAGCAGCTTTGGCAGTTCCTGAGGTACTTATGGAACGAATCGTTTGCTAGTCTAGTCATCGTAAAGAACAAGAAAGGTGCTCCATAATACACTTGGAACATGTGTGGTGGTTATACCAGCAAAGACATGTCTGCTACTTCTCGATTATGCTACTTGACATTGCACATGGGAATAATCACTGCCTCTAGACGAAGACTCGCTAGAAAGAGATAGCTATAAAAATTTTGACTAGTTCCTGTGATCCATTAGCAGCAAGCTGTAGACAGAAAATTCTTCGAGTCTGCTCTGTGATAGGTTGGACTTACACAGTGGTTGATATACCGTATCATTGATCTATTCACCGTTGATAAGTATTCGAAATTGATTCCGCAATAGGAACTCGATGCTAGCTCTACGTGAGCAAACATCTGAAACTTAAGTATAGAGACGTAGCAGTGCTACCTTGCCAAGCCTCAACCTTCCTGTACCTCTTCTACCTCTTCTACTTACCTACCTATTTCCCCCCCAGTACCTCTCCTTAAAGACCGTCCCCTCGAACTTCTCCTTAGGACCATCTCTCTCTCTCTCTCTCTTCGTTGATTTTCACGAGCGACCAACTTACAACCTCATACACATATCACTCATTTAAAACCCTATACCAAGTCTTGGGACGTCAGTTCCTCGTGTGAAGCCTTACTTCCTCACGCTTGTCATAACCTCACAAGGCGCAACTCCTGCAACAAACACCAAAGCCCCGACCACCAAGATTCATCCTTCCTCGAAAACGAGTAGTCCTTCCCTCTCTAGCACCTTCTTCCACATGCCCTATCCCCATTTCCCTACGTCGTCAACCTCCGTTACAGCACGCGGTCCCAGCCAACATACTCTCGATCTTCCCGCCATCATTGGATCTACTCGATACCATTCCTCGGCATAATCGAGATTTTTGGATCGCAGGCTTTTGGTTCCGCGTATTGTCCTCAACCTCGCAGACTTACAATATCTCTTTCATACCCCAACCCTTCGCCCTGAGCAAGCAAGCCAAACCAACGCCCAGCTCCAGAGCGACTAACTGTACCCTTCTGACCCATTACTCTGGACTTTGCTCTTGAGTTTGTTATCCCACCTCTTCTCTACTTGTCTGATCTAGGTATCTTCGGTGGCTCTTTCCTTAGTTCTCTTCGGGCAAGCCGAGCTCGCATCACTAGCGACAATCACAGCGAAGTGGTATCCAGAAGATCGATTAGTCTACCTAAGCCAGCGTCAGGTAAGCTCAGTTCCCTATCTTTATGTTACGAGGATATCTTGTCGCAAAGCACTAGCGGCACCAAATGATTAGTGTACTAATGTTGGAAACAGACAACTATTTGTCGGCTCAGCTTACGTTTTTGTTGGGTTGACTGAGTTCCGTCCTCAACTTTGTAAGACTGAGATCCTCCCTTCCCTTATTGAGAGTGGTGTTGCCGCAGGGGTAGTGGGACCTTGTATGTACTAACATTGATGTTTTGTAAGGCCGGGACTAAACCTATCTCCCCGGGAGCTTGGCAAGAAGGCCGAGGGGGCCCCAAATAACGAAGTGACCATGTTTGCTGGTCGCGAGGGCAGGAAGAGCTTTCGGGCCAGGGCTCGGGATAGCTTCAAGGGGCTCACCGTCGACACTAAGATGGCCCGAGACTCTTTCAAGGCTGAGAACTCAAGCAATGTCTTCAAACAAAGCCCATGCGGAATGCCGGTGCCGCCCGTTCGTTGCGAGAATGAGAAGAACCTTCAGAGCAAGGCCGAGTCCAAGAGCCAAGCCGTCGATAACAAATTAGTCAGGGATGCTCTAAAGGCTGAGAACATTGATGCCACGGGTGATACTAGAGTAGCTCGGAAAGCCAGCAACGTCGATATGCCGAGACTATCCGAAGCCATGTTGAACAAGAACTGGCGCAATCCCCGACGAACCTTGGAGGAGAGTTCCTCGGACATGATGGAGCCTCTCTGGTCGGCGCCGCCGGAGAAGTCCAAGTTCCTCGATAAGATCAGAACTAAGCCTCAGCGCGACGACAAGCACGAAGTTGTCAACTACGACCACGGCCTTAAGCGGGTTGCGTATCGATGTAGAAGACCTGAGGAGGTGAAGCCTGAGCTCATCCCCTATACGTGTGCTGATAGCGTTGACGCCGAACTCTGCATCTCAGCTCCTGCCACCAAGACAGAGTTTTCCGCTGCTGAGATAGAAACAGAAGAGCAGTCTGCGAAGTACGACCTCAGCATTTTCCAGCCCTCCGTTAAGACTGTTGTTCGTCTTAACGACATGGCACCCACCAAACGTGCGGGCTATGAAAAGATCCTCAACTGGGATGAACAGCAGGCCGGGCTGAATAGAAGCATGCATCGGGGCCTTCGCGATTCTAGCTCCATTGCAACAGTATCTTTAGTCGACTCCTCTAACTGGGAAGTCGTTGAATTCCCATACGCCGAAATCCGCGCTGTCAAGGGCGACAAGAAATTCGAGACCGGACTTAGTGGTGTCGAGGAGACGATTCGAAACCAGCTGTCGGCGCTCGTGGTACCTCAATCAGCGGGATTACCCCCAGAGTATCTCAGAAAGGAGTATGAGGAAAGACGCGAGGAATTGAAGAAAGCAGTGGCCCTCGCCAAATCGACCAACCAAAGAGCATCGAGTGCAGAGGTTGCCAACAGTCCTCACTTCAACGATCTGCTCGGAAAGCTCAATAAACTATGCGCCCCACGCATCCGCGCATTCACCGTCAACGATAAAGACGATGCTTTCGTCCCAAGACACGCAGATAAAACTAAGGATGCCGCGAAAGACGAGCCCCGGAGCCCATCAGGAGATTCTGGCATTAGTGGTCTGTCCTCCGAAGGCCGAAAGAGATCTTCGACTCTGAATCCCGAGGCGGTTGAGTTTCGTTGCACCAAGAAAGAGAAGCCATCGCCAGTTACTGACGAATCTATTCCGGTTCAGGTTTCGTCTCCTACAAAGACCCCGGGGCCCACGGATAAGGCCGCGGACCCGATTCGACGGTTGGAGACACGCGTAGCGGAGCTAGAGGCTCAGTTAGCACGACAGGGGTCCAAGAAGGTGCAGTTCGCACAGACGAGAGCGTTCAAAGGAAACAGGGCTAACCACACACCTCATGGAGTTGGAGCCTACAGCCCAGTGGTTCCCGGCGGTAGTCCCCAGCATCCTGCGATGAACAACGGTATCCAGAGTCCTGCGCTGTGCCGAGCTCCGTTTGCTGTCCCACCTCATCAGGCAACACCTGGTTTTGCGATGGGGGCAGGAGGAATGCAGCCAAACGCTATCCTAGTCACAGGCCAGAACATACTAGGATATCCCCCGTGTGGGATGCCGACCGGTTTTGCGAATCAGTTCAACCCCACGCCAACAATTCCCTTCCAAGGTCACGGAGCTGGAGCAACCCCTAGGCCCGCTACAGGCACGTCTCTCTGGGTCAAGAGTATGTTTGGACCCAAGCCTGTCTCCAAGCCAGACCGCCCATTCCGTCCCGGTGATGGGGTGCAGGCAATGCGACAGCAGGAATATGAGGAGTACCTCGAACATCTTCGAGCGACGGATCCGGCCTACGCACAGAGTTGCAAGCAGCGACAGGCCCGTCGCGCCGATCGTCAGCGCTCCGGACAACAAAAGGTGCTTTGCTAAGTTCGGGCCCGGCTTGCATGATTTGCAACGGATCACAGAGAAAGGGGGGGAGAGGACCGGAAGCTGGAGAGACGAAGGGAGAATGGACACAAGGGTGACGCCGACGACGACTTTGTTGGCCTTTTTCACTTTCTTTCCACAGCGATTAGAGCGAACAGCACAATTTCTCCTTGCCAAGCATACATATAGTACCGGCATCGCGGTCATGCTGAACTTGAACTTTCTCGAGATATTTGCTAATCTGGCCGGTTCCGACAAACTTCGAGTTTTTGTATTTATATTCCTCTTTCCTTTTTCATCATGGCAAAAGAGCACGGTCAGGAGAAGAAGGATAGCTAGTTATGACTCTCATTGCACAATTCGGCCCGGACTGGAAACAAGCGGAATGATACCTAGATAGATACTGAATAGGGGTAGGGTAAGGTGATGACCGTTGCAAAGGAGAATATTCGCGATTAGTTCATTTGAGGATACCGGCCACAGAGAATAGACTAGCTGCTCAATTGCTTATTAGATGTTATATGAGATCCAAAGGGAGTACCTAAGAAACCCTTGGATGCAGCGGTGATTTTTGGCGCTGTAAGCCATGCTCGCTGTGAAGGCGACACTTGAATTTTCTCAACAAATTGATGATGCGTGGCGAGGTGATGACCATCCAGACAAGGGATTACGCATGTTTCCTGTATTCGTGTTGCTTAACTTTAAGTCTTAAATGTGAAGAGATGAATGAGTAATGTAATAGTATTAAGGAGTTATTAACGATATCTAGAGTGCTTAGCGGTGGCTAGATAAAAATGCATGATGAATTTTGAAGTTATAGATAGACAGATGTGAGAGGCATTGAGGTAGGTGGACAGTGAGGTAACGTACTGTATGTAAATTCACTATACTGTGAGCTCCACCGAATACCTCTGCTGCTGTAACCTACTAACCTACTAACCTTGATGGCCCCTCAGCGCGTTCCGCGTCGAGCTCCCTAAATAGAACTTTAGCTGGCCGTCAATTTGCCCACCTAGCACCGTACTGAGAATAGGTAGTATTCCCATCTTCGATTTGCCGACAGTATAGGAGAATACCTACGTTTGCATTACGGGGACGGTCTTTACTTTTACTTCTTGGAGTGAGCCGTCTCGTCCCCGACCAAGTTTAAGATGCTACTCTATAACTAGAGCTCCCTAGCTTTCCTTTCTACGTCTATCATCTGTGGACGCTTGGGGCTAGACATTTTCTTCTTTTGGTCTGTGGCGCCTCTACGGGCAGATATTTTAGTCCGAATCACGAAGCATCTACCTGCTCGATTGAAATATTCTTCCCGTCTTCTTCGCGGGCCGAACCGAGCCGAATCGTTTGCCCGAGATGTCGACTCCGATGCGACACGGTCCCTCTCAGCAGGGCCGCACCCCGTCCCAGCACCCTGCAGCCGCTCCGACGCCTCAGGCCTCGACGCCTTTCTCTAACTCGCAAGCAGTCGCCGCCCTGTCCCCTCACGGTCCTCGGTCCTCGCCCCAGCAACTTAAGAAGTCTCCCGCCACGGGCACGCTTCCGTCTGGCATCATGTCTAGCCAGCCCGGGAACCCTCCCCTCAACTTCGACAGCCCTTCTGCTGCCGCTGCCCTGGGTGGACTGGGTCTCGACCTCAACCTGGACAATATTAGCGTGGGAGGTCTGGTGGGCGGGGCAAATCGGTCTGATGAGGACGATCGGAAAAAGCGCATGGACGCAGTGATCGCGGCTCTCTGGGTAGGTTATGTCTTGGCGATCCCTTCGTCGGCTAAGCTAATCTGATGCCTAGGCGTTCGATACTGGTAGAGTAAGTAATGACGGGCTCGAGAGATTGGCGGTTCACCTTGGCCTGGAGTGCCTCTGGGAGCCCGCTGGTACTGGCTCAGAAAACGACAACAACAAGGTTCTGATCATGGCGGGTCGTACCATGTTCGTCGAAGTCAGTATCAAGAATTACGTTGTCTATCACGCCTCGTTATCGTTTAATGAGCCGTCTTCGAGACTTGATAAACATGTTGAAAAAGCCTCAGCAATACTTTTCAAAGACCTGACACTCGGCCCCGGCGAAAGCCAGCTTACTAAGAAGCTATCTAAATTTAGGGCTAACCTCGAACGCCTCGCGACGTTGGATAGACTGAGTGTTACGCCAGGTCTTAACTGCCACGAGGCCATTGCAGGTATATGGGAGAGCCTGGAAAGGTTGCACAGGTGGGATGTCCAGAGACTGCGCGAAGACCCAACCTTAAGTGACAGAACCGAAGAAAACCTCCGGGTCATTGCTCTTTGTAGCCGACATGGTTGCCCACTTATGCATGCAAGAGATCGCATCGGCCTCACCCTCGACTACTGGAAGCAGTATCGCAAATACAAGTCGACATTGATAGAAGGCGGAAAAGGAAAGACGTGGGGCATACTCATTGACTGCGCGTCCACCAACGACATGAATATGGTATACAATCCAGTGCGTGTTTCTGACAAGTGGGTAGGACCCGACTTGGTGAAGGCAAATCCAACAGAGGATGAGGTCATGTCCGCTACGGGGCCAATTCTGGACTGGTTAGAACCACCTAACACGCTACTTCAGCCTGCTGAAGAGAACAAACCCGAAACTGGATTAGATATGAATGCACTTTCGGCACCCAAACCCGACGTCGTCTTCATGGCGACGTTCAATCCTCCAGTTGTTGTCACACATAGCGTTGCGATGGAAATTTACAAGATTTCTGCGTTCAACGCCCCGCTGTCCGGCAGCACATTCGATAATCTCCTATTCCCTGTTAGCGAGGGTGCAAATTACGATCCTAGTGAGCCTAGGGTTTTGAAATCTACGCGGACAGTGCCTGTGTTTCTTGACGCTCATAAGGGCCAGACCGAGCCTATACTTAAACTTCACAGCAATACGTTGTTAGTCGACAAACCGGTATACGGTCAAATTGTGACACATGTGCCAATATCGCATCCGAAAGATTTGATCATGATGCTCCCTATGCTGCGACAATACGCATTCTTGTCCCTGCTGCTTGCCAACAGTTTCGAGTCGCAAGAAGGGACGCCGCTCGGTTCCGAGCCCAACGCAGCGAATGAGTCTACGTCATCGCACAAGACGGATCGTGAATTCGAAGATTTCATGTCTGGCAATAGAGGCAGAAATTCTCCTGAATGCCTCAAGATCGACGTAGTCCTGACGGCACACCCAATTCCCCGGCTTCAGCTGGTCTTCCCCTTTGGGCAAACGGCGGCAATGATCAATCTTGAGATTCAGCTCGATGGAAAGGTTCACATCGTGTCCGATAATATATTCTCGGAATCTGAAAATGAAACTTCTCAGTCCAAGGGCAAAGGGCGACTTCTTACCAGAAAGCAATTCGCCGAGAAACTCGAAGTTTGTGAGAATCTGGGTATATGGGTTGAGTTCATTAAGCATAAACTTGAATAAAAGTATGGTGGTATTTGGCGTCTTTGAGTGGTGCTACAGGTTCGTGGAGGGCTGCATTTAAATTCTAGGCGTTAGGTAGCATTGATATCCTGGCTAGATGGCGTTTACGCGAGCGATACGTTGACGGGGTTAGCGACTTCATTTTATTCAGTTCGTGGACTCTAGGGCACAAACGGGATGTTGGCGATGTGAATCTGAGGGGTGCCAATCAACCCGAAGCCAATGAATCGACGACACTTCTGTTTACGTTTGCCGATAATGGAACAGGTAGATTCTATTCGGGGCTGGCCAGCATCCATTAACCCGGAAAGCAGATCTTCGCCACATTTGGGAATTCGCCCTGTTTTAGTGTGCTCCAATTGGATGATAAGTACTCGAGCTACCCAAACATGTCGCGACTAGCACCAGCGGATATTCTCACAGTGAGATTAAGAGAGTGTACTTGTATTGACTGCCACGATGGTCATCGTCATGGTCAACGATAGAGAAAGTGAGTGTTGCGCTTCATGCCCCCCTGGCTTACTCTCATCCTCCATCCCCGAAGCCCCTGTGTTGTTCATATCCCTTTCCCTTCGAGTTGAATTCTGGTCCCGCCTCATTTCTGTGCCCTCGTTTCCCGTATCCAAGCCAAAATCCTCCCCATTCATGAAACTTATTGTGAAGCGCATTGTAATTCGAAGGATAGAAACAGACCCGCGTCCCACACCAAATACGAAACCCTGACTGTCCGTCTGTAGATGCACCCGAGTGTTGCCATACTGGAACTCGCTCCCGTTGTCGGATTTCGAACCCCCAAGGAAGAAGAGCCCTGTTATGAGGGCGTTGTGGTCGTCGTGCAAGGCGGGGAAGCAATGCTGTTGGCTTGACTGGTGGGAGTTGCCGCACTTAGTAAAGCCCCACGAGGATGTCGCCGCGGACGCGCGCTGTGAGGTGGACCTCGGCCTCCAGGTCGAGTTTGATGCCAACCATGAGGGCGGCGTTCTTGAGCTTGCCGTCATCATCGACGGGGCCCTTGAGGAGGTTGCCTGTGTATTGTTGCCTTTGGTTAGCCGTCAGCTATCCAGCGAGTCCGGCAGATAGCCCGGCTTCATGTTATATGCTAGGGGTTACATTGGTTTTGGGAATTATCCAGCGGACTCTCGAAAAGTCCGTTTGTTGGATAGACTACAGATTGGGAAGGAGTATGGGAGCAGGTGTTGTGAAACATGAAGAGTGGAGAGAGTGTGTGACCCAGTGTATAGCCAAGCGGTCTGGGAGAGAAGGGAAGCGGGCGAGGTCCGGAAAAGGCGGACTCCGTGTACAGGATAGGAGGTGAAGTGATGAATGAATGTGGCGTTGTGGCTGCTTATTCGGCAGCACGCATGAAATATGGTGTCACTTACCAGTGGGAGAGTTGGCTCGTCCTGAGAGACCGGGCATCGGGAGGCCGCTGGTGGACAGGGCTCCGTCATGTCCGAATCGGTCGTTTCGGTCCAGAGCGGTGGGGGGAGCGGTCTTGACGCTGATGCATGCGCGGGTTAGCGGATATGCCCTGCCTTCTAGCGAGAGACCGACGGCTCCTGCAGAAGCAGACAAGGCGACTTACGGAGAAGCCATTTTGATTACTGGGTCGGGTAATAGCGAAGGCGGTGGGAATCTGAGAATAGAACGCTTCGGTTTGCGCTTCAAACTTCGTGTTGGAGATAACTCGGGCGAGTCTGGCACTGCGCAGTTTGCGTGGCGAGAGGAAACTCGAGGCGGAGTGGGAGGGCGAGAAAGCTTCTTCTTCTTCTTACCGGCAGGTCGAGTGCTGGTATTCGCAACTTGCTGCGATGATAGAGGCTTGGGTGGTGGAAGGGAGTCCGTGATGTCTGTTGTCGATGATGATGAGGCAAGACTACCATGATGGACGACGTCGCTGGCCCTCTTTATACAACTCTCTCATCGTACTTGAGATGCCAAACCCTCAGACGAAGCCACTGCCGGACCTAACATGACCTCTGCCTCTAGTTCCCGTTGTGTACCTATCTTGCAGTCGACTCTTACGCGTTGCCGCTGCAGGACGAGCGTCGAGACGCCTGAGTGTCAACGCCTACTACAGAGCTACAGTGTCATCGCTTGCTCATTCCAAAGCGCTCATTTGGTGGAGTTTGCCAGATTAGGGATGCAATCGTATGATCGAAAGCATGCCATGTAGTCGATGAATCGGACGGTTCCGTTTAGGTGACACGTTGCCCGTCCCGAGATACAGGCCCGACCCTCGTCCTTGATTATGCTTCGCTGTCAGCCACAGTAACGGCCAATAATACGGGATTATGGGACGGGGATGAATTACGGATACTACGGATAACAATGCCCGCCTTCTTTGCCGCGCTCCATGCGAGATCGACCTGCTGTTGAGAGAGCACGGCCTCCACTCCCCGTTTACAGGGCCGATCCTTGTTCCTGCCATCAGCCGCACATATTATAGGGGGGTATAGAAGTAAAAGATGCTTAACCGGCATGAGATGGAGGTTCGTGCAGCTAACACAGCGCTTGTCCATGTTGGCGCAATCCTTTTACGTTTACTTTTTTGAGTTATCGTTGAATTCACATAGGTACCAAGAGGTTGGGATCGAACGACATCGATCGAGTTCTAGGTTGTGGTACTGAACGAAACGGGCAGATGCTTCCGATGCGCAGCACTGTCGTGTACTACCCCTGGATCATCAATAGCAACTTAGCAATTTTGCGACTACCTAGATAGCTTGCATTGCATGTTGCTTTTCATCCATATCGACTAAAGACCAATTCTTGGAGACATCTCGAGAAAGCGGAGGATAGGCGACACAATGAGCAATGAGTTAACGTTCCTGGTCGCTTTCGCGACCGTCTTCGGCGCATCAGAAGCGATCAAGCACATTCAGTCCGACGCGAGAAAAAAGGAGCACAGGAGTCGTAAGAATAACCTGATAGTCCGGTGCCTCAAGTCATGCCAATATAGCGCGATGCTTGAGGGTAGACGAGTCGTTCTCTCGGGCGACAAAGTGCGTATCCCCCGACTCCCCCTTTCCCCATTCCCCCTTTCCCCAGCTATCCCTTGCCGAGACATGAACAGCACGATATTGACCTACCGTCGCGTTGCAGCTATACATTGATACGGGGACCCACCATGACCAGGAATTTGGACATCCTTTCGCAGGATACTATCTCCCTTACCCAGATTCCAATGCATCCGGTCTCGTCTCTACAATATGCGACGAACCTCCGGTGATGAACTGGATCTATGTAGACCGATGGAGCTACGAGTTGAAGTTCGGCAACCGCGCCTGGGCCGATGACAACTGGCCTGTCCCATGGGACTGCTCGCGTCAAGAGCGCAGACTGACATTCGGTGGCTGGGAGGGGTTCTTGGCCGTCAAGGAGGGCAACTTCTGGGCATTGTATTTCGACATTGACGAGGATCACCTGAAGGACAAGGTGCCAGAGGGCACGCCGGTGCTAGAGATCGAGCTGCTGCGGGTAGAGATGCGAATCCCCAAACCCAAGGTGCAGCAGCCGCAGGTCGACGACGACAAGGACAAGAGCAAAGCCGAGGGCACGGCAGATGCCAATGGCGTCAATGGTGTCAACGGTGCCAATGGTGCCAATGGTGCCAATGGGCACTCAGGGCCAGACGAGGCCAACGGCTCGAAATGCCAAAATGGGGCATACATGACTCCTCCCCCTGACGAGCCATTGGAGTCGCCTCCGGTGGATTGAGGGCCTGTAGGCAGGATTGGAGGGGGCGTCCAATAACTAGGTGTAATACGCATACAGCATACATAGAGCTATAGCAGAATGTCTGTGCTAATTAGCCACACTCGCTCTTGCATGGCTGGAGCAGCAGGTCGTGATCCATCGCATTTCAGCCACGTAGTTGTACGTGCTTCCCGGGTTGGTAATGTTTGAGAATGATGCGCGCGCCGGGAAGATCCTTCTAGGCCCCCTAGCTCTCACGGACTAGAGTGAGGTAGGGTTACATCCCAAAGATGCCATGCATATGCCCAGCATACCCTTCTCTCTCCAGCCTTTGGCCCCTGCACATCGAGCATCGCTAATGCGAATCATCCATATAGCCAGGCATTCCAGCAATAGGTACAGCGATTACCTACCTTCCGTTACTGCATATCCAGGATTAAGGGCCCTCTTCTATTCGTATCGTCCCTATCTCTCTTACAAATCCGGTGCAGCAACCGGCGCATCCTGCAGCGTGGATTATGCCTGTCCTCTCTTTTCTAACGGCTTGGCCCGGGGAATTACGGGTGCGGTCGAGGTGCGGAACGAACCGCCTGATGATCTGTTGGAACCAACCTTTCTTATTTTTCCCCACCCCTGTCCTGCATGTCATCGCCAGGCAAATTAGCATGACTTTTTTTTTGTCGTCGCCACGATGAAACTTTTTTTCTGATTGTCTGGAATTCGTTTCCCCGCAAAAAGAGCTGCTGCACGTAGCACAACATGCATGCCGGTTTCACGGCCAAGGACGGACAGGTCGCAGTTAGAACACAGCACACCTCTTGTTTCACGAAGCGCGGCGCAATCCGGCCGGCAGCAATACGCGCAACCCCCCTATGCTATGCTATGCTATGCTATGCTATGCTCCGGGCTCTCTGTGCCTCTATCCCACAACTACGGTTTGCGACAGGTCATTCACTAGCAGATAGATAGACCGAGTGAGGCAAGAAAACACGCGACTTTACGTCGTATAACGAACTGCGTACCTTTTTTTCCTGGGGACGTCTGACCATCGGGGAAATATCCGCCTGATCTGAGAACGCAAGGGTGGGCGTGCTCTCCTACTGTGAGACAGACGCCTATCGTATTCCACCGCCGTGGGCCGTGGGGGGGCGAGAGGTAAGGGAATGGAAGAGTTCGGGAATAGGCACTTTCCTACGGTATGGCCCATTGATGATCCCGCGGATCAATTTGTGGCGTCCTTGCAGATGATGCAAGATGCGAAAATGCAACATACGAACAAGTGCGGGATAAACATGCAAAATACAAAATACCTGACCATCTTGACCTGCCTATGGATCCTACCCACTTATCATGCAGCGGGATTGGCAACGAAAAGAGGTTAAGGGAATGCGGTACCTTAATCTAGGGGGAGAGTCCCGTCTGCCGCCAGACAAGGCTTTCCCTCGACAAGGCTACATCAAGGGTCCTGCGATGCTACAAGGGACTGGCTGGCTGGCTGGCTGGCCCATCGCCGGGGTCTTTTACCTACCTACATACTAATACTAAGACTATACTATAACTATACTATACATACCTTACATCCATCCATCCCATCCATACAGCATACATACCTACCTATCTAGTTCTCTATACTAAGCTACTATACATACATACACGACTACTGCAAGTACCGCCCTCCATGCGCGCGCTCGCGCAAAGACCAGGGGTATTTCCTTGTTTTTGACAATCTCGTAATATTGAACACGCCAAGTCCAGTACCCGTGAGGACCAGGCCCAGATGTTGTCTCAATTCTTCCTCATTGCCCCCCTCTCCGCGGGACCACGTAGCGAGATGAGCTTGAACACGTAGGTATGTAAGGTTTATGTAGGTGGAAAAAGAGCGAGAAGCACGGCAGTTGGGATAGGGATAGGGATAGGACAGAACCTCTAAGAGAGAAGAGATGGACAGACGGTATGGGTCTGTGTAAAAAATAACGAGTGCTATCTATGGAATGTACGAGGTAGGTAGTCCTAGGCGGCGCCAATTACCTTGCTTTTCTCTGTTGAAAGAAGGGTCTTTTTTGTTCCCTATGTCCGGCGAACCTCTCTCTTCCTCAGTTAGCCGCCCTGGCACCACCCTTCCCGCAGGGCGAGCTAGCTAGCTAGCTAGCTGTACGGCAGCTGAGTACGGAGTCCGTCTTGCGCCAGACCGTAGGATACGTAGTATAGAGAGGTTGGCAGAGAGACAGTAGACAGACGGACCGATGATCGACGACCCGATCCATCCAATCCATCACCAAGGACCGTACATACGTAACATACGCGTCCAAGCGGCGCATCTCGTCTAGGTAGTCCGAGGAAGTTCCGACATTTACCGCTTCATCCCATCCCATCTCATCCTGGCATCCCAGGGGAGCTTCGCCTATTCGCTTAATGGGGTGGTGCAGATGATAGGTGGACTAAGCTTAAGCTCAAGCTCTATCTATTATTACACATTTTTCCTTGCTTCTCGTTCCTGATTGATAGGTAATGTTGTGTCAACCAGTAATCAAACAAACCTCCACTTTCTCTCCCATCGCCATCGCCAGCCATCCCAATTTTTCTAGACCTGATGAGGATATGCAGGAACGCATTGTCCATTCGCCCTTTTACCTGATTACTTGCTCGCCTGCCCAGTTTCAAGCAGGTAAGGCATAGAGTCTAGAGCCTGAGCGTAGAGCCCGGAGCTATTTGGTCGCCGGTTCAACTCAGGTTCGGCTCAGTTCCGGACCCCTCGCCTACCTACATACGTGGTCGACTAGGCAGTCTAGGAGGATCTCGATCGCCCAAGCGCCTTCTCCACAACCTCGTCGACGCTCTCCTCCCGGACGCCCAGGAGCGCATTGTCCGAGTCCTCTCGCGACCCCACGATGCAGCGGGCCTCGCCCGGCGCGTACAGCTGGAACACGACGAGGTCGAGGATCCAGCCGCCGGCGCCTTCGGCGCGCTTCTTCCGTCCGTCCTCGAGGACCTGCTGCGCTGTGTAGTGCTCGACCTCCCATTGTTTCCCGTCCTCGTCCTTGCTCGTCGCTCTTTGGAACGCGGCGAGAATTTCGTTCTGCGACGTCTGGATCGAGCGCACTTTCACGAAGCGGTTCGCCGTCTCGTCTAGATGCTGGAATACCCCGACGACCGACTGGCCTATCCCCTCGAGCGTCGTGCCTGTGAATTCCTCCGTCCCGGCGTCGTAGATGGTCGCGCGCCGCTCGGCGATGTTGAAGCCCATGCGAGTGAACTTCGGTAGTGCCTAAAGGAGCGGGAGAGAAAGATGAGTTTCATTGTAGGTGAATTGGGGCTTTTGATGTTGTTATCACAGCCAGCTACTCATGATTCGGTAGGCTCGACTAGAGCTTAGGGGAGGAGAGACAGGAGAGTGGGTGAGAGCAAAAGACGGGGAGATAGGTAAGAAGCTCACCCAGTCAATTGGATTTCCGATCGTGATGCCCGTCCAGGTAAACCCATATTGCTTTCCTTCGTCCCTCTGCGCATACTCTGCTGCGCAGTCCCAGGCGACTTGCCGTGCTTCGCCGACGGGCGCCAACTCGGGGACACTTTTGCTGTTCAAGCCCCAGCCGAAATCATTGACTACAGACCCAGACGCATCAGTCATCCATCCATCCACCTAACCTAACCTAACCTAACCTTTAGAAAATAGGGAAAGCCTTGACATCGCCACTGGATTTTCGTCTGAAAGTCAAGGTATATTCCTCAACAGACAACATGAGGCGGTCTGCAAATGACCCCTAAACTCTCCCGCGAAGGAAGACGCGGATACCTCTAGGAAGCAAAGCTACCTTCAGAAACGAGGATGCCACGCCAAATAACCCCTTTTCAATAAAGAGGAAACGCCAACTCACTGATATACCGCTTCACGCCCGCCTTCGCCGCAGCATCCACCATACCCTTCGCATTACCAATCGCGCCCGGTCCCAGCGCACAAACAACAGCGTCCTGACCAGCCATCGCGGCAGCGAGCGCGTCCACATCGGCGTACTCAACGCGGACCACAGGCAGTCCCTCCGGGAACTTCGCCGCAGAGTCCGGGCGCGTGATGACAGTCACTGCGAACCCGGCCGCGACGAGCGCAGCCGTGATGGGCGTGCCGAAATTACCGGCGGCCTGGACTCGGGGCGCCACGGCGCCCGCTTAATTAGCTTCGGGAGGCTCCACATACGCATAACGCATCGGCATCAAGAAAAAGACGAAGAAAGGAAAGCGGGAACAACAGTAGGTGAGATAGCTCATGCGAGATCCCCGTGGGATATTCTTTTTGGTTTCACACAGGCAAACTGACTACTAAGCTAGGTAACTTACACCGAGGATAGCGACTTTCGTGATGACTCCCATTTCTACTGACTGATGAGATGACAATGTAGAACTAAGTGAAATCTGCGAACAGCCGTAGGATTTTCACCTCAATTGTATCTAGATGCTTGCGAAGGATGACTCATGCATGTAAACATGCCCCATTTTGGTCGGGTCGGAAGTCCGCCAATACGAATACGAGCGGGACCGACAATCCTAGCACCATCCCATCACGTTCAAAGAGAGAAGACTTCGGTCAAATCGTTTATTTCGAAAGGAAGGGGTATCGATAAAACAAGAAGTCTGGGGCGCCCAGGTTCCAGCCTAGTTCAGTTAAGTATATAGAACAGAAAAGCCGTCTCTCGTTGGTCGCGTGCATAACATTCCGAGTCGTTGAAAGCCAAGCCATATATCATAGTGAGAGCACCCTGTCTCCTAGAACGCCTAGAATCCGCCGTCCAGTCTATGCAAGATGCCTATAAATTAAATGTCATAATTCTTCATGGGAGGTGGTACCAGTGGCAGAGTGAGGGCTTATCGACCTCTGCTGAAGTTAGGTTTCCTTGCCACATTCACAGTAGGTGGAGGTCCGACATCATCTAATGGATAAGGTGGCGGGGCTTGGCCCGACGGACGTCGGTTAGTAGCCCCCAGATTACCAGGCAAGGGTGTTTTGGGAGGTAGCGGGGGTGGCTCGATGCGATGGGGCTGGTGTTGTAAAACAGGAGGTCGCACGCGTGAATATTCATCCGAGCTGGTAATGGCAATTTTATCTGCCCCGGAAGCATGGCGATATTGAGTTGGGGTTGGCGCATTGACTATAAGCCGATCTGGATCTTCGTCGCGCTTCAAGGTTGGCGATAGAAGTGTGGGGGATGAAGGTGCGTTTTGGGGACGCATAGCTGCTGGAGGCGGTGATGAGTGCTTGCCGGGAGAGCCGACACGTTCTCCGGAGCTCCGTGGTGAAGGAGTATTGGGTAATGTAAGGTGGTCAGTACCCGAATCATAAGACTGCCGACTCGGCGGACGTGTATTGCGAGGTGGGAAGTTGGATGGCATGTCGCCTGGGAGCTCAACGGCTAGTGGGGTCTCGATAGAACCCATGGTAGAGGCAGGAGTCGCTACAATATCGGGCGCATTGCCGAGTCGTTCAAGGCGCTGTTTGGCTCGGTGAATCTTGGCTAGCTTTGTCGAAGAACCTTGAACCATTCTCTGTTCGGCATCTCTACCTAGATACCTCCGTGTGCCCGTACTGATTTCGCCCAGCCGATGCCATTCGTTCATCGCGAACTCACCGACGCCCACCTCGACATTGAAGCGATAGTAGTTTTCAATGTTGACGGCCCGCTTCATGAGGAGGTCCTTTTTCATACGTTCGTGGATTGCTTCGCAACCCTCGATCTTGGCAATCAGCTTTTTCCTAGCCTCAGCGTATTCTCCCATAAAACCTTCGTACCAGACATGTTGATTCTGATCTGTGCTCTTCGGGCGTTTCCCGGTTCCAATGCTAATAAACACGCCAACATCACGACCAGGCCACTCATTTACTGTCGCTTCATCTAAGGCGTAGGGGGACGGATTGAAAGTTCCAGCACCATCGTCGTGGAACACCGACTGGCCAATCTTTATTGGCTTGAAGGCCAGCCCAACGGCAGATGTGGCGCGGCCGGCCTCCCAGATCTTGCAGTCGTATTCAGGCGCCGGCTCTTTTCTCGAATCGTACGATCGTAAAACTGCGGGTTCTCCTCCTCGAGTAGTGCCCTTGTATATGGCTGTGACAGCGCTACAGTGATATTAGCAAGAGACGGCATTTGGTCGTCCATGATAATAACGTACGTTTTTGTTCTATTCTCCCTAGAATCGTATAGTCTTGCGTCTGGATCTCCCGAACCACCACGAAATACTGAGCGTCCTTGGGCCGCTGGGCTTCTGGCGCTAAAACTGATGGTACTGGCGTTGCTCTGGTGTCGTCTGGGGCCCGAGCTAGCACTCGACCGGTAGGCGGCAGAGAGAGGGTTGACGATCGGCGAGGAGACGCCATCGTTGCCTTCGTTATCCGACACGGTATGCATCCTCACGGCCTCCTTTATGGCGTGCTCGAGCATCGACGCTTTGAACAGTGTTGAGCGATACGGGATACCGGCAATCGTCTTATCCGTCTCGAACACCATGCGGGTCATTTCCACGTAGAGTTCCTTGCACTGTTCCAGGTCGAGACGCAGGCGGCCCAGCATGATGGCAATCAGGCCGCCGGTGCCGGTGCCGACGATCAGGTCGAAGTGATCGCATGGCTTGGGGATCTGGTCGCGGCGCGGGGCTTTCCCTTCGATTTCGACATATGTCCGGTGCATGAGTTCTTGGAGGATGATAAGCATCGAATACCCGCGAACTCCTCCGCCATCTGTGAATAAGGCGCGCAATGCCCATGTTAGCTTTGTAGATAGATAGACAACGTGATGTAATAGTTAGTGTGCAGTGTGCAGCGTGTGGCTGTGCGATTGTGTGGTGGTGGTGGTATGGTGGTGTGGTGTAGTGTGAAGTGTGAAGTGTGAAGCGTCTACATACCTAGACTTAATATCCTCAAGGGAGGACCCTTAGTCGTGTCTTTCCTCTTCAACTGTCCCTCGGAGTCCATGTTGAATCGCTGGCTTGCCGATAATAGAACTTGTCGGAACGCGAAAGGAGAGTGAATCGTTTTTGAGTTGTGTGACAGGGAGAGTAGAGTGTTCGCGCCAGATGGGCTCCAAGTACTCGAACTTGGTGGTTTGGTTTGGTTTGGCGAACACAATCAGTTGCCCCACTACTACCTGCTTTCTACTCCTCCTCGCGTAGGTATCTGGTGACGAAGTTGAGCAGGGGTCATAAGGCTCGGCAGACTCGGTACCTCTCCCGTCAAGATCTAACTGCCCAGGTGCTAGGTATCATAGGTGCCTGGTCAGTACCTGGTACTTGCAGCTAATTGCGGGCACCCGCCACGATACCCAGCTGTCTATGTATAGTTATTGCCTGTATATGACGAAGACGAACAGATCTCTATGCTGTGCTCAGGCTATTGCTAATATATATCCTTGGGCGTAAGAGGGTGAAAAAAATGTTTGAGGAGGAGAAATAATACGAAAACCGAATCCACTTGAAAGACGTCAAGCGCCGCTTGGTACTACTGTATAATGTTGAGAAAACGAGGAAGGGCGAAACGATGTGCTCGTACCTGGCATGCTGGAAACACGACATCCGAAGACGATTGTGGCTGAGCACCTCTGGTTGAGTCATGCGCGGCCTATTAAACCGCGCCGTCAGCGCCTGGAAAGATGCCATCAGCGCTGAACTACAAAGTCGAATCTTACCTAATTGAGATTAAGTAAATCTCACTCGCCACCTTTTCCAACTATTTTGGTATGCGACCCTGACGGCTGCCTCAACTAAGCGCTACTAGCTACTGGTACCCGTTCCAAGTGACGACATAGGGCCATATAACCCACCTAGCATCGTATTCGCCCCGCACTCTAATACTTCTAGGGGATCTTTTACGCGCATCCAATCAATATCGTTTAACCATCATACTAATTGAATAGAATTCAGCACGAGAATAGCCCTTGAAGTCCAAGTGCCTTGTTTTTTTAAATATCACGGAGTTATATCATCGCTGGAATGGATATTTTGCTAGTTTATGCAGAGGGAAACAGTCCCCAAAACGGTTTTGTTTTTACCATCAGCGATTGACAAACCATGCATCAACATTCTTCTTATTAATCTTTCAGGATCAAGCGATCAAAGCGCCGTCATCTTCCATCCAACACGGTCACGAATGAATTCCACAATATCATCAATCTCATCCGGGATTTTATACCAATGACCCAACCCAGGATATAGCTTCCATTCGACGCTGTATCCAGCGGCACGCATAGTACGGGCAGCATCTTCTCCTAGTACATATGGCTTCTTCTCATCCGCATCCCCATGGCCCAAGAAAATTGGAGTCGATGATGCCGTTGGTTGCTGTTCTGCAGTTGTATTCTCAGGGGTGTCAATACAGAGAAGGTCTCTTTCGAAGTTCAAAGCCCTCAATGCCGGGTCTTCGGGTTGGCCATCATCGTCCGATGCCGCGAATGGATTGTCATCGTCCATGCCGTCATCCGAGCCATGTTCCCCATTAATTGCATCTTCGATATCCTGCCGAAAAGGCAGATAGCCACACATCCCGAAATATCCGCCAAGCGGGTATTCGAGGGTTAGGAGAACAGAGAGGGACATCGCACAGCCCTGACTTAGTCCGCCGAGGATGATATTCGTCGGAGGCACTCCTGCTACTTCTATCTCTTGGCGAAGAAGCTTCCGGATCTCGGCTGCTGACTCTGCTAATCCTTGCAGCTGCGTTTCCTTGCGGTAGGAAGGGTCTAGGAGACGGGCAATGTCGAACCATTGAGTCAGCTTTTTCCTGCCAAAGGCACTAGAACGCCGGCGTTTAGCAGTCGGAAATATGAAGCGGGCGCCCGGCAGTAAATCAGGCAATGTTTTACCAGCAGACGTTTTCCCCGTCTCGAGAAGTTCTTAGCCAAATTTCAGGCCGTTCGAACTAAGACCGTGAAGTAGAATGACGGTGTGAGAGTGTTTGGCTGTAGGCTCAACGATGTATGTCGATTGGTTGGGATGCGCTACCCCCGCGGCGGCTGACGGTGGCTTACCGTCTAGTTCCATGGCTTATTTCTGTGGCCGTCTAGTGTTATCTGAGGAATCTGGATTGTATTTATAATTTGCTTAGGGCACTACATTGATGTACGTTGGTTTGTGGTTCATCAATGAAGTGGATAAGGGCCAATAGAGCTGTCTGAGTGGGGGGTTGTGCACACCTATTAGTACTAGTAATGTGATACATAGGAAACTGAGCGGGACAGCTCTCTACTTAACCAACACGTCTTAATTTCGGAAGCGGGTGCGTACCTCGTACATACCTTCAAAATCGAACATCGACATGCCGAGGACAGTATCGCAAAAAGATCTTGCCAACGCGCAACGACTCGGAGAATTTACTCCAGTCTACAAGGTTGATCCGAGGACTATCGTAAAGTCTAGCAAAGACATTCGCCTTTCAGAAGCTGAAACAATGAGATTTATTCGCAACAACACTAGCATTCCAATACCGGAAGTCTATAATGCCTACAAAGATGAAGAATCTGGTCATACTCGCATCATAATGGAGTTTATCGAAGGCGTCGAGCTAGAGAAAGCGTGGGATACATATACGGCCGCGGAGAAGGAGTCGGTTATCGCACAACTCCGGGGCTACATGGAAGAACTCCGTCAATTCAAGGGAACATTCATTGGGTCAATTGATGGCTCGTGGTGCGATGACCACTTCTTTGATGATCAGCGGGGAGGTTACGGGCCTTTCAAAAACGAAGACGACTTTAATGCTGGCATCGTTAAGGCGCTGAAGCAAGGCAAAACACAAGCCCGTGTCGATGTCGAAATAACCTGCGATATATGGCTTGAGACTATGAAGGGACACGAGATCGTTCTCACACACAACGATTTTGCCCCCAGAAACATACTTGTACAGGGATCAAAGGTTGTAGCCATTCTCGACTGGGAGCTTGCGGGTTATTATCCCGAATATTGGGAATATTGCAAGGCAATGAGGCGACCAGATTGGCAAAGCGGTTGGATTAAAGAAAGGGCGTTGGATGGTATTTTGCAACCTTGGCTGAAAGAGTTGTCGGTTATGTGGAATACAACCGAGATCATTTGGTAGCTGGTAATAGGTATTCATTATTGCTGATTGTTTTGATATCTGTTAGCCTGCCCGCGTAACAAGCGCTGATAGAGGGCTTGGAATGTAAGACCTAATTGATCTATGAATTCACTATGGCTTTAAGAGCCGTTAATCCCTTGATTTACTAGCTCTGGTGAGTCTACGTGGCGCACTTATAACTTCACCCTTCTGGTGACCTGACCTAGTCCTGAAGATCTCCCCGTTTCTGCTTGCTATTCCGCTTCTTGCTTGTCCTTGTCCTTGCCCAGAGCCTTCAGAAGCATCGTATTAGTGTTTGCTTATTCTGCGGGTCTAGGAGGAAGCTGAAGACATTGAGTAGCTGGGTGGGTTGTGTAGCCGAGTTCTAGACGGTTAGATCAATTGGAGCAGGTTAGAAAGTAGACCAGTTCGGATTCAGCAGGATGAGCCATTTTAGTGCGTGCAACAGCTTGAGCTAATATCGCCGGATTTTCTGTGTTTTCCCACATTCTGTAGACCGGAAATGCCGCCTGACTCCATGAGTACTCCCCCAGTACCATACGGCCTCAGAGCAAAGAGGCTGTTCTTGTATATAGTAGGTAGTATGTAGGAAGGTGTTTTGGAGACCTTCGCGCAACAGCGTGGTCTATTACCTACACCTAGGGCGATAGTAGGAAGTGGGTAAGTAGGTAATGTGCCGAGATCACGCCTCGTCTGCGTCATCTACGCGGTACGCTAATAAGTGTACTAGTCCTTAAGTTACCCGTGGTAAGGAGTCGAAATGTCTATTCCCAATGCTCAGGGTTAATTAGCCTTCCTTTATTCCTCCGGGAAGCCGAGATTTGTTCATAGACATATAGTCAGGCACTCTGCTAGCCTCATGTCTTATTGTTAGGTCCATTTATATTAAGGGCCAGGCTTTTATATCTTCATGCATATGATGGTAAGGGAATTGTTATTAGCTGTATGTACGAGTCGTGGTGTAGAGCGGCTGGGTAAGTAAGTGCTTTGGATATCATTGTCACGGAACAGAAGTGCAGCTCTCTAAACCACGACACTACCAAAAGATAGAACGTTATCAGGTCGAGCGAACCTAACCGTCTGCACCTTATATACTAGTACCGTTACAATCATCTTGGTTTTTTGTATAACGATGTATTTTATGTTATTCAGGCTTTTCTTGTAACTAAACGCGACTTTGTAGGAAAGGGTATGTTTCAGTGGGCGTGGGCTAGATTGATTGGCCCTGGTTCCTGTCGCATATTGGCATTAGCTTTTTCGGCCGTATACACCAAGAGCGGCGTTCCCCCTTAGCGAAACCTGTTAAACAGAGATACTACCTAGAATAGAATAATCTCTGCTACTAATATGCGGTACACTTGCAGCAGTCAGGGAGCGATGACTCGTGATTTATATAAGGGACGGATGTGTATTGCTTAAGCCTATTACTAATTCCTTAATTGCCTTTCAGGGGCATCGGACCTTCTTATATAGACTTCATGGCCGGTAGGCTTAATCGGAAAGGCAGGCGATAGTATAACTACACTATAGGGTGGTTACATTACAGAGGTTTTGGCTATATATATAGGTCTGTGGCTGCCCCCAGGGACATGTGAGGTTAGGGAACCAACAAATATACGTATTGAGCCATAAATTACACTTCTTTCTGGGTACGGCTAGCATATATGTTAATTCTATGCCTACATTCTTTAACAATAAATCTCCTAAGGTCAAATGAGAGTAGCTGCCATTATATACCCTGTAGTTAATTGGTTACTTGTAACTATCTACCTGTTTCGCCTTACACATGGAAATTGCGCTCTAGAGTCTTGAACAATTTCGTAAGTTTTCTAGAGGTCTAAAACTGGGACGAGTAATCAATTCTGAAAGAATATGCCCTTTGGGCTATATGGCTAACAAATAAATCGAAAGAACTGGCTGTACTGCTAGCGAGGTGTGTAACCGTACAAATTAAAGCAAATGTGGCGTAAAAGTCACGATAAAGGAATCTATATCGTGGAGCTTTTAGGACTAAATGCCTAAATTGAACTATGTGGATTACCTCTTTAAGATCATGTCTGTCGAGGCCATGTTCGTAGTCAATGCTCATGACTCCAGCGTAGCCTTCGACCATTTTGTGACGCCTAAGAGGAATGTATATCTAGGCGTTTCCTCATAGGTGTCACGGAACAGAAGTGCAGCTCTAAACCACGACACTACCAAAAGATAGAACGTTATCAGGTCGAACGAACCTGACCGTCTGCACCCCTATATACTAGTACCGTTGCAATAGGTGACGTTACGAACCTATTCAAGCAATAAGAAATATAGTCTCGCTCTAGCATTGTAGGCGTTAAGTCTAAAACCAGGCCTTTCTCGTAGCCTCTGAGGGTCGGGGTATGGGGAAGCCACAATACGACGTTGGCGGCTGGGCCAGTTGCATATAGCAGCTGCCTACAAGCCCCTAGCTGGCAACTTGTGCAGAAGAATCGTCTAGAATCATTAGTCATAGGATGTTGTATGACATTCCTATTATGATGAGGCTCCAACATTTATCCACGGCCTTGAGTCTAAACCCACCGTAGCCATCTTCGACACAACCCGCAGTAGAGAGATCGTCAGAAAGATCAAGTCGACCAGCGCGGGAGCACGTGCTACTGCATCAACGACACCTATATCACTGTTAAGGTTCGACGAACAGACAGCAGCAAAAGAAATGGCGCCTAATACGGTACAAGAGCTGAGTGCCTCCGGTAACGCGAGAGTTCACGTTGGCGATATTTACTCGATACTTCAAGTCACTAATATACCTAATAACTCCGTCCATCTTACGGGCAGTAAGGACTAAGACACCTTTCGTAGGGTTGCTCTCAGGGGGTTTTAGCCATCTAATACTGGCCAGAGACCTGTAAATTTATTCTTGGATATGGTTACTTTACTAAGTCCGATCTAACCAAGTCTTACGTAGATTCGACATCCGCGTCCAATACCCAGAATACAAGCCCCTACATGCACGATTCCAACCGAATTTCACAAGTTACGCGTTGCTGCTGTCAAATGCAAGCCATCGAAGATCTCAAGGCGGACTCGATTTCCGGGGCTCTAGCACAACGGCCTTTAAGTTACCGTGAGATGGCGCCTATGAGGCATTATCTTTCGCATTGCGCTCGTGATCAACAAACAGGACCCAAGACAATAAATACACACACGATATACGGCTCAACAAAAGCTTCTGTTCGCAAGAAATGGTTCAATGGCTGTGCGTTCAACATTGAATATTACAATCTGGATGGGAAGAAAAAGAAGTGTTCGCTTTTGTTTCGAGCGAGGATATTCAGGTCCCACATGATTGTGCTGCAGTTATATGGACCCTTCCCCGGCGCAGACTTAGCAGCAACTTTTAGAATGTCGATACGGAACCTAATCCCAGACGATTCGGCGATACTAGAGGCGTGCAAGAGGGGAGATGGTGAGCGTGTCAGATATCTTCTCAAATCAGGTAACTCTAGACCGAATGACATATCCCTCAGTAATAACACGGCGCTGAGTGTAAGTCTTTGAGCCCACCAATCTATTGCCCATGAAGCTCATTTATGTGGAGATTGCAATTGAGGGAGGATATGAAGAAATCGTTCAACTCCTTCTCAGAGAAGGCGCGGACCCAAATCTCTCCTGCGGGGAGTACCAAGAGTATGTGTTTGGAAATATCGTACCAACAGGTCTCCTTAATTCCTAACGTAGTCGCAGCTCTCCGCTTCAGATGGCGGTATACCACGATATGTCCAGCATAGTCCGCATACTCCTGCAGAACAGAGCTGATCCAGAATACACCGCAGGGAGGGGATGGTCGCTGCTTCATTTCATGTTTCGTAGTGGTAAATCTGCGGCTAATACAGAATACTTCCCGATCTTCGGGGACTGTTTGTCATTTGACGGTATCAAGGACTCTGTTGGTTGGACTGCTTTACACAGGTGTGCGGCATTTGGGACTGCCGAAGATGTCCACTTCCTACGTTTTCTGGGCGCGTCGGCGTATGTCGATAGATACACCACGAATTATGGATTAAGTCCTATTCATGTGGCCGCCCGGTGGAACAATAGGCCAGTTCTGGAAGCACTTATTAACCTACAAACGAACCAAACGCCAACACAAAAGCTACCTAAGGAGGTTCTTGATATTTTGAATGTTGCGGATGTCAACGGCTGGACCCCATTGCACCACGCAGTCTATTTAGGAGCAACAGACACAATGAAGTGGTTGCTCCTAAGCGGCGCTGATCCGCATCGTACAACCTACAGCACCGCTAGTTGGTTTCCAAATTCTTATGAAGGAAACGCATTCACGGTAGGAGATTTAACAAGGTTCCCAGGGACTAGATTTGGTCAAGATTTTATAGAAATTTTAAAGGGGGTGGGATATGATGCTACAATAGATGGGGAGGATATATATTGGGTACCTAACGAAGGTAATAATGAATAGGTATTAGAATTACGAGTATGAAAGTTTATACTATGGTCCCTTTACTGCAAAGCTCGCACCACGTCCAACGTATAACAGGATCATCAGGTATCGTCTGTTAATATACCTGTACTTGTCGCTTAGTGACCTCTAGATGGCCCCGGTTCTCGACACACTAGGTAAAGTCAAACAATAATTAGCATTTTGAAGTTAAATGTGGGTTATATTTTGAAGGTAAAAGTCAAAGGTACTACTTGAACTAGCCGCCGTCGCTTATATGCCTGGTCGCATTTCTTTTATATGCGCTTTTCGAACAAAACGTACTTTTTCACCACAACGTTGCTACAACACTTTCAAACGGGCCTACAGTTTACGAGTACTTGAAGCTAGGAAAATAATATATATTTGCAACGGCTGGCTCCGAAAGGCGGTAATAATTCTAATTGGCCGGGGTCGGGCGGACGGCAGCTTGGGCTAGGATCCGATAGTGCAATGTCCTACCCTTTCACCTACACCTACACTCTGATCCTTTTACTACAGACACGCAACGATTACCATTGGCTAGATTGGGCAGACAATAGCCGGGGCAGAAACAAACTTTGATAGACACCCTCCGTCCTCCAGACTGCGCTACTGGTCCTTTTACTACAGAGACATAGTACGATCCTCATCCGCCATCTTGTCCACTTTTGCCATTTTGTTTTCTCTTGCCATCTTGTTTCCATTTGTTATCTTGTCCGTTCTTGCTATTTTGTCCTCTTTTTTGCTCTCTGTTATTGTCCGCTTTTCCGTCCTCTCTCGTCAACCCCCCTTTGTTTCGTCGGCCAATGTCCTTCTCAGCCACCGCCCTCTGTTTCTGTCTCCGTTGGCCGCTGTCCGTCATATCTGTATTCGTCCCGCCTGTGCCCTCTATATTCTTGTTAGCTGTTTTTTACTAATTACTTTAGTTTTTGTTAAACCTATACCTTATACCTTTTTTTTGGCCCACACATGTCTGCCTATTATTTTGGTTCTAGCTATGCTTTGTTGCCCGTGCATTCTGCCTGTTAGCTCAATTTTCGTCGTGCTTCATTGCCTACATACATTTGCCCATTAGCTCAATCCTTGTTGTGCTTCATTGCTTGCATATGTTTGCCCATCGGCTCAATCCTTGTTGTACTTCGTTGCCCGCACACGTTTGCCTATCAGCTCAATCCTCGTTATAGTTCGTTGCTTACGCATACACGCGCCTGCCCATCCGTCGATCTTTGTTGTGCTTCGTTTACGCACACACGCGCCTGCTCATCGGTCAAACCTCATTATAGTTCATTGCCTGCATACATACACACCCGCCCATCCTTCGATTTGTGTTGTGCTTCATCTACACATACATACGCCGGCCCATCTGTCTATCCTTGTTGTAGTTCGTTGCCTACACACATACACGCCTGCCCATCCTTCAATTTTTGTTATGCTTCGTCTACGCACACATGCCGGCCTATCTATCTACATACATACCTCTGCCCTATCTGTCTATATACACACACACACACACACACACATACATACATACTGGCCCATCTACCTGCACACACGCACACACATACATACTGGTCCATCTACCTATGCACACACACACACACACACACACACACATATAGTGTCCCATCTGTCTACGCACACACACACATGCATACTGGCCCATCCGTCTACGCACGTACGCACATACATACTAGCCCATCTACCCACATACATATACACACGCCAGCCCATCTATCTACATAAATACTGCTAGCCCATCTGTCTACACACACACACACACACTGGCCCATCCCTCAATCATTGTTGTACTTTGTTTACGCATACACACGCCCGCCCATCTGTTTATGTGCGCACACACACACCAGCCCATCTGTTGACGCACACACACATACGCCAGCCCATCTGTCTACATATATACCGCTAGCCCATCCGTCTACGCACACACGCACGCACACACGCATGCACACATACGCCGGCCTATCAATCTACGCACGCACGCATTCTCTAGCCTATCTGTCTACATACATACCACTGGCCCATCTATCTATATATATACCGCTGGTCCATCTAGCTACACGTACATACTGCTAGCCCACCTGTCTACACAGACATACACCGGCCTGTCGATCTACGCACGCACGCATACGCCAGCCCATCTGTCTACATACATACCGCTAGCCCATTCGTCTACACACGCACGCACGCGCACGCGCACGCACACACACGCTTGCCTACTCATCTACGCATGCACGCACATGCTAGCCCATCTATCTATGTATATTCTGCTGGGCCATCCGTTTACGCATACATACTGCTAGCCTATCCGTCTACGCACGCACACGAACACACGCCCGCCTATCTATATATATATATATACCGCTGGCCCATCCCTCGATCTTCGTTACGCTTTGTTGCCCGTGCACGCCTGCCCGTCATCTTGGTCTTTGTTGCCCGCGTGCCAACCAATATCTTATCTTTGTCGCCAACCGCTATCTGTCTTATTATTTTCTCGCCAGCCGACCTCCTACCCAACCACAGAGAACAAACATGGCCAGGGCAATTGGCATAGTCAAAAACGGCGGATCGGCATTGCAGAAAGAGGCAGTATGCAGTCATGAAGCTGTTGCAAAGGAACTGAGGCATGACAGGCACGTAGGCTATTGGCTGCTGGCTCTGCAGGAGCACACATTCCTTGCTACCCTTTGCCCAAATAGCTTCGCAACGTTTCAAGCAGTACATACACACAACAAGTCTGCCTTGTTGAAGAGAAATCTCCATAACAAATGCTTATGTAATCCTCAATGCCCCCCTGGGCAAGGTTGTCAAAATGCACATAGATCAATATAACTAGTTTATAAGCATATAATACATGGCTAAAGGATTTATAATATGAAGACATAAGGATTTTTTTTTGTTTTTTAAAAAAATTAATGTTATAATAGTTAATCAAAGCCTTTATAAAAGCTAAAAAGGCAAGCTTAAATAAGCTAATTATAAATTCGAACTGGCCCACTGGCCTATGTGACACTTACCCATATGACCAGCCGTCCGGACACCAAATACTTAAAAGATACTAGATTTGCACCTTGCGTTGTTAGTGGGCTTGACGGCGAGTCTCTGAATTGTGGGACGAGATGCTTCTGTACAGAGACACGGGGTCAGTACCGCACATACTTATGCAGCTAAGCTTACCGGTTTATAATGGTTCTTAGCTTGAGGATGTGGTAGAGGCGAGTAACGGTTTAGAACGAGTTTAGAATTTCAACAATCGCGATAGTAACAACAGCTCTTAATGCACATGAATATACTATGGGCACGAATGGGTGCTAGCTTATCCAAACCTTCAGAAGCTGTCAATGTTCATGAGTTTAATTCTAGTGTAGTTCCATTCTCTAACATCACTTACTCTTCTAGGCTACGGGTTATCACTAAGGTGATAGGTATGAATGTTCCTCGTTGTTACGGGCCAAGGCCCTATTGGTGGAACGGCTTAGTCAGCCGTTGTATTCTAGCCTATATATAGCCACCAGGTCGCCGCTCCTTCGCAGAGGCTTCCGTTTTTCTCCTCTACGCAGTTAATAAATAGCACGTTCAATACAGCCACTTGGCTAGCCCGTCACACTCGTATTTAATATCCAAATTCTTCCTTGTCCACCTTTGCAATGATATTGGATGTGGGCTCCGTTTGCGGCCCGAGTGCTTCTTTGTTTTATTATACCTGTTAGGCTGTTGCTTTTATTGCTACTTAAAGTGATGTAAGATTAGATTAGTCTTGAAATGATTTTCAAACTGATGTCAAGAGCCACCATATATTTCGTACTTCTGGACGAAATAGATATGACTGATTACTCTTTGATTATCGTGTTTATCCTGTATTCCCGCTAGAGTTAAGACTATAGGCACGATGGACTCAGACTCGGATTCAGACTCGCATCTCCCACAAGCAAAGGCTCGGAAGGAGCTGGAGTTTTATTTAAATCCTCAGGATACGCTTAAGTTGCAAGACGACCCCGACCGTATCGGACCTGCTGCGCCCGTATTTCCCCATGGTGCACTTCAGTATTATCCTGTATTTCCGACACCCGATGCTCTTGAAGCTCGGCCTTCATCACCCTGGGCAGAGCGTTATGGAATTCCTTATAGCGACAGGCCTGATCAGCTCTTTGACAGATTTCCAGTAAAACACTCATTCCTTGCTCCTGAACGTAAGTGCTGAGTTCATATATCTTTTAGTTCTTGAGGGTGTAGGCCCTAAGGTAAATGTATATTGAGTTCTTTTATGAAAATGTCAAAATAAAACACCCAACTTACTCGAAAATCGACTGCTAACTCTTATGTACTAGAGTAAGACTTCAATTGATCTCTTTTCGACTGCTGGTCTGAGTGTAGGGACACTACGTGGGGTAATAAGCAGACGGAAAAGCGAGATTACTCTCAAACGCCGCTAATATACCTCTCAAGTTCGCATAGATTGAAGTTCTATATACGGTTACTGACGCAACTCGCCCGATAGACCGTCATTACATCCAGTATTTTACGCTGATAACCTCTCCGCTGAAGGCCATGGAATATTTTCGTCTGGATTCGAGAAAGACAGGCTCTTCTATTCCGAAAAAGGCTTCGCTGGGCTTACGATCGGCCTCGCACCATGGCAGTTGGGTCCAATGGTGCGCTACCTTCAGTTTTCCGATCAGGCCATAGTGCCCGGTGGTCACACACAAGCGGCGCATCGGCAGAGGCATGCACATAAACAGGTTTATGACAGGGAAATAATAAGGGTCGACGAGAACAGCTGGTTTCCATTCGTGAAGAAGGGCAGGTGGTTTGGGTCGATTGCGTCTGATCCTCAACGCTCTGGGCTCTCCGGGAATCTTTGGACCGTGGACGATCCTATGGTCTGGAAAGAACTTCGTATCGCAATAGAATTCTTCAACCGTGTTCTCAACGCGCTCATTGTGGATAGGCACGAATTGTGAGCCAACCATGGATCCATCAAGGGATCTATCCATACGATATAACTGTCGAATTAACCCTTTTAATAGCCTACAAACCATGCTCTATGGGACGTTGACGTACTGGAATAATGCAATGCGTAAGTAATGAACAAAATCTCGCCCGTCCTATTATAATTCCAAATGAAGAGTGTTCTCCATGTTGGAGATGGCGTTGAATCGAATATCCACGTTGTTTCAAAGGCTTGCATTTCCTCCGTGTTAACGACATTGACACTGCTATATTGCAGCATATGTACCACCGACGCCAGAGCCCGAACCCAACGCTAGAGTCCTCTTATCCTACGACTTCTACGAAGAGATATGGACAAATAACTTCCCAAACGACCCCTGCCCTCTAGGATATGTGCTAAATCTTAGTGAGGATGATTGGAGAAGGCGGTTGAACCAACTTCTTGATGACCATGAGTGGGCATTGGGAATGGTTGATAACGAAGCCGGGCGTACTGCAGGAGTGACATTTTCCAGGTCTCGTGTGGTTCTTATGGCCACTGATGCCCTTAAGTCATTAATGTCGGACAATTTGACTTTAGCTGAGCGTTGCTCATTACAGTTTACTCTGATGATCACGGTAAGGGCTTTTCATATGGCTATGAGCTTCTTACGCTAACTAACGATATTAAAGATGTTGCATGAATTAAGTAAGAAGCGCTCTTATTTCTACGATAAATTCAGACTCAAATATGATGTTGTATCCAAGTCTCATTCTGCATGCTGCAGAACATGTGGCCTCTTATAAAGCCAATTTCATAAAAATTACTAACCTTCCCCTGCAGTGCATTCTCTGGTGTTCTCTCGAATGGAGCATGAACGCAACACTCCAGGCCTCAATGAATTACGTGTCGACGACAAGAGTGATCATGAACCTGTGAGTTCCATCAAACTGGATTACATATTAAAAGAATAAATATTACGTAGCAGCATGAATTTGCTAACGTTTGCTCGCTGCGCACTGAAGTTTATAGATTATGGCGGATCTGCTGAGGTGGGTTACGCGAGTAAGTGAGTCCTCGGATCACCCATAATAGCCGCTAGATAGTTCCCGATTAGCAGAATATTGCTAACTGCCTACGTCATAGTTGAAAATGCTGTATTTGGAGGCCCATATCGAGAGAC
This sequence comes from Nemania abortiva, assembly GCA_022578505.1. Taxonomy (NCBI): domain Eukaryota; kingdom Fungi; phylum Ascomycota; class Sordariomycetes; order Xylariales; family Xylariaceae; genus Nemania; species Nemania abortiva. The sequence goes on from MU392575.1 coordinate 156,999, forward strand.
CATTGGTGAGATACCCAAACTGTCCAGCGGTAGGAGGAGAACACTGGAGATTCAGGAATACGGCTTCACTAAGTAGCTATATGAAGCTAGGATAATAATGCTAACCCCTAGAGTAGATAAAGGAGAATTATTTCACGGCATGGCAAAACATCAGGTTACCTGGCCATTCCTGCCGAAAATTGCGACCGAAGGTCTGGGCATCATTGCGGCAGCGGTACATCCAGATTACGCGCCAGACCGGGAGAGCGTAGTTTGGATGATACCATACATATATTTTTCAAGACTGCTGTCAGAGGACTTCTGGCAAGACCGGAGAATCCCTCGGAAGAGTGACAACTACTTCCATAAAATTGATTATTTCTGTAGCAGAGCCCCGAACAATATAGATTGTACAGCAATAAGGAGGCCGGCACCAGTTTTAGAACAGCGCGATTACCTTGAATCTCTTCATGCAAAAGGACAGTTGAGCCCGGTCCTCGTGGAAATCATTCGAGACTGGGATCTAAGAGAGAGTCGTGAGTAGAAACGAGTAATTTCTCTATTCATTTAAAACTAGTGCTAGAAGTTGGAATTCTCTCTTCTTGCATCTAATAGTGTTATAACGACGTTTAAATTATTGGGACGGGACTAACTATGTTTCTTAGTCATGAACCAGATACGTTTTGGATGGTATGACAGAGAAAAAGCGGCTGTGAGTGGAAAATGAGCTCTTTCTTCTTTTGATCATCGTTGGATAATGCGATCTCCTCTTCGTTACAAGAGGGTATCTTGGTTCACTTTACGGAGCCTATCAAAAGAAATGACTACTAATTATAGCGCCGCAGTACCAAAACACAGCCGTGAGTCCATCTGGCTATACGGACGATTATATGTGCTAATGATGGTGATCAAAGTGGTCTGATGCTTCAGGAAGGTTGTGGACAACTGTATTCGGGGCGGAGATGCAGAAGCCTGCCCACCAGCGAAACCTGTTCGTGCTTGTGCAAGCCGCAGGGACCTTGATGACAGGCTATCGGATAGTTGATTACGATGGGTTTATTCAAAGCCTGACTAATGCAGGGCCGTTGTGGGTATGGCCAACAATCAGTACGAGATTCCTACCGCTTCCCGCATTCTCCGTCGCTCATGTCTGCTAAACACGCTACGTAGGCTATCTCATGTATGCATCGCTCCCTATCCGGCACCGACAAGTTGTCCAGCCGCCGGCAATGAAAGTAAAACAATATTACTTCTTTCCCAGCACCGAGGCGCCGCCCGCAAGACGTACGCCTAGGCAGATCGACCGCCGGGTACCAGAAAACGAGAAGCGCGAGAAGTGGATGGCATGGGGCTATGGTCCCAGCAAGTTAATCGACCCATTTCTGCGGCCAGGGGTAAAAGATATTCCTACTCAAAACATCAGCCATTTGGACTACCTGAATGTCGTGGAGAATATAATTAGATATTGGATGGTGACCGGGGCGCATATCTCAACGCCCTGGCTCAATGAGATTGTTCGTGTCGAACATCTTTTACGGGCGCGACGAGAGTTAGAGATGGGGCAGCACCCCTACAGACCGTCGGATTTTGTCGATTGGGACTTCCACATTCCGGAATATGACCCCGATGCCATGAGCGTGTGGGATCAACAACAATTTTCTTGGGTTAAGGCGTAAGACCCCGTCGGCGAGGTCACCTTTTCAAAAGATTTTGCTTAATTGAAACTGTGGATTGACGATGGTTCTATGAGGACGGTTGTGGCGTGTTTCAACATTCATCAATAGACCCATTGTTCAGCTTTACTTTCCGACGAGTTTCCATCCTGCTGGCACTGCTGTGAGCGAAGTGGGCTTGAGAAAGGAGATGACAGAGCTCCTGATCACGAATATGAAAATAAAAAGGTTACGGTGAAAAGATGTCATTGAACTGACATAGTCGTCTCGGAGAGGTAATGCTTTCAGGGGGGCGGGTTGTCAGTGGGTTCGGTCACAGAGTGAATCGAGGGCTAGCCTGCGGCTAGGAAGAAGTGTAGTATAGGGCTCAATAGAGTATTCAATTGATTCCTGAACATCCTGGGCCCCTGAGGGGCCGTGCATCTATATATAGCCAGATCTTAGGAAATATAACCACTCTACGGGTTGGTTATATAGTCCAATTATCACAGTAAAGTTGTAGTCACCAATGAATCGTATTCTTCCGTGAGCCTAGGCGAATTATGAATGGTATATTATCTATCGTTGATATCTTGTAGAGACGTAGTACGTAATAGTCCGAAGAACCCGCATCCGCGCGCCGATCGCCTTTCCTAAAGCCCAAGACACACGCATCTAGCCGCGCATAAAGTCCGAATTGTGAGTAATACGGGTAGAATAGCACACAGTAGAAAAGCAGTCTGACAGCTGAGATAACAGTTAATGTTATGGCTCAATAGGATCGTGCTGAATATTCCACGTACCTGTTAGTGGTATTGATGTAGAAGCTAGGCGCCGCTCATACTAGACGCCCGAGATCGCGATGTGGTATATATCGCAGGACTTGTCAACATGAGAATCAATACTAAAGCTCCTCTATGCTTGGACGTGTTTCCAACAAGAGAAGAAATTGCGATGTATGTTATAAGTTGTGTAAAACACCACAAACTCGGCCTTCGTATTTGCGTACAGAGTCTCGCAAGAGCAGAGCCGAAGAGATCCGTTATTCGACGGAAATAGGCTCTTGCGGGTTTTTGACTTCTGTAACTCTCTCTCGCGGCCCTCAAATATATGAATTATAATTGGGGTCGATAACTGTAGCGAGTCCCAAATTTCATGTCGTATTCCGAGTCGATATGTGGTTGGCGATATTTCTTTCGTCGATAGGGCGTCGGCTGCGTAATAAGTAGGGAGATGAATCCGGGTTAATCTCCGCGACTTAGTCGATGTAGATAGATGTCGCTCATAATTATCCCGCCGTCTCTTGTTGCCGCGATGTTACCCTCGGGCCAACCAAGTGTTTTTTTAATCGAATTATATCGTATCTGTCAAACCCCCGATCGTTCCGTAGACTCCGAGGACAACAACCGCCCGAACACCGACAACCTTCCCGTCCCCGTGACTTCAATCGGCGCTAACGACGGCGGATCGTTAGAAACTGCAGACGACGTTCTCTCATGTTTCGATAGATCATTGGAAACCGTATCAGACGCGGACCTCTCATGTCTCGACACCGGCACCAACGGCACGGAGTCCTGCGTCAACAAGTCGTCTGCATTACTATTCTTCCTATCGCGCGCAGAGCTCTTCGACTCCTCGGAGAGCGGGACCTTCCCTTTCTTCTCGGACGACGCCATAGTCGAAGACTTCCACGTCCAAGTGCGCCGTCGATACGCGCTGCTGAGCAAACGGTACGGATGGAAGTTCAGGTTGCGCAGCAGTGGCGCGCAAGGAGGTAGGTTCGCGGCCCAGACACCGAGCCACAACTCCGCGAGCGCCCAGAACGTCGGGTTGAAGACCTTCAGCACGAGCGGCGTCTGGTCGTCCGGCGGCGGCGTGTAGGCGAAGTTGAGGCGGCCAACGGGGTAGGAGACGATCAGGAAGATGAGGCGGAGGATACTAGCTCCCGTAGACCTGTCGCAAAGGCCTGTTAGTGAAAACTTACAGGAAAAGAGCATATCACCAAAAGGAAATACCAAAAGGGAATCTGGCAACACTTACACAGTCCCGATGAAGAACACCAGGCTCGTCGCCCACTTCCTGCCCCTGCTCATCTGCAGCCGGCTGATGTAAAAGAACGGGAGCCCCAGTACGGGTAAGTCTGTCGCGACGCTCGTGACGGAGAAAGCGAGCAGCAGCGCGCCGCGGTTCCCGCACCGATGCAGCGCAATTGTCTGGTCAAACCCCCAGATGAGCTCAGGGTGCTTGCCGCAGATCAGAACGTCGGCGAGCGTGAATACAACAGCCCAGACGAACACGATCCAGAGCAGCGCGTTATTGACACGGCGGAAGCTGTCCCAGACGCCGAAGATGCGGCGGTAGAAGAACAGGATTGATAATTTGATAGCGCCGAACCCGGCTTTCTCGATTACGATCACTGTTAACGCTTAGAATTAGTTATCGCCATCATTGCGCCTTAAGTTTAATATCTGTGAAGTGTTTTTAAAACATGTTGGAAACTCCTCGATCGTTAGTGTACCCCTGAAAAGGGGCTTTTACACATTGTTTTTAGAAGGTTTAAAACAAATAACTAAGAAAAAGGAAGATTAAATTTTGGGATTTATTTACTTACTGGCCCAGTCAATCTGGTGCGCGATGATGACCATCTGTGTCATCTCATTCGGGTCCTTGATCGCTTCCCCACCAGTTCCCTTCAGCGCATTGTAATACTGAATCCCATTACACGTAATCGCAACCGCGAGTCCGAAGAGCAGCGAATAGTCGTCTATGCCGAGCGGGATCCGCGCAAAAGACAGTCGCACCCAAAGCCGAAGTCCTGTCAGCGCAACCGCCACTCCCATGAACACGGAGTAGATCGGGATAACGGTGGAAGGGGGATAGTAAGACATGGCGATGATGATAATGATGATGATGATAATAATAATAGCGAGGATGAAGAGGAGAAGGAGGAGGAAGAGGCTCTGCTATGTCTTCGTATATGACAGCAACCAACGCTGTGACGCGCGTGAGTGGAATTTGGTTCTGCTTCACTTGGAAATTTCATACTTCGTCTCCCGCTGTGCCGCCTCCGGATGAAGAGGAAGAGGGCAAAATCGGTAATCACCTCTTGACGACGGTCATCTTACATCATATAATAGTCCTAATAGTCCTTGCAAGAGATCTCTAGTTCCGGGAACGACAGATCCATCGAGGGGGATTAGGGATTATCTAGGATTCACCCGGGAAGTCAGCAATGCGCGACGACCCTGGACTCGAGCAAAACACTGCCTAGGTTTGATGTGTGAGATTCGCTGGATCCTTCTTTCAAGGCGCTCTTCTATATCTTTCGTCTACGTGCGCTGGCCATGCTATCTGATCTTACACCCACCCAATCTGGCCCAACTATGTGGCAGGAGGATTTCGATCGGCGGCCACTATGTTTAGTGCACGGTAGCAGGGTGAATAGACGGCATCCACTGCTAGTATCACGGTCGGCATCATGCCCAAAACAAGATCTGACTGCGATCCCATCGCACTCCCATTCGCCGCCCTGCCTGCCGCCCACGCTATCGTGGAATAGTCGTTCCTTTCCAAGCCCAACCGTGGCATTGGTTAGGAACTTACCGTATCCTATTTTGGTATTTAGGTGTGGCTCACTATTCCCTGAACTGGGAAACATGGCCGTGGTAACGTATGTCATTCGCTGACGATGCAATCGTGGCGGGGGCTTATCCGCCAGCCCCATACGTTCCCTGCTATATCTACCCAATTCGGGAGTTGCTGAGGGGCTTACCTACACACTATCTATCTCCTCACTATTGTTTCCCGGGGCTAGAACTCACTGCCGGGCATTAATCTGCCTAGCTTCGCTGGCGTTTCTGCTAAATAAAAACGTAAAAGCCTATGACTTAAACAAATCCTGGCTAGTGTAGGACATACAATGGACCTTGGAGTCGCCTGCCTCGCTTAACTTCAGAATTTGATTATCGACATCTCGGATGGATTCTAGGATGACGTTTGCGATAGGTCCCTGGATCGTTATCCTCATCGTCATCATTAGTGTGACGTACGGTTCACCTTCACTCAAGGAACTTGAACAGCATTGGTTTGGGTATCCATACAATCATAGCAATTCGTAGCGCACCGGCTTAAGTTTATGTGACAATTACAAGAGAAGCAAATTCTTTAACTACTACGGGGTATAAACCATTTACTCCTTCACGGGGCCGAAGACAGTTTCCCTGCAAGGCATTAGCGGCCAATTCAAAAACGGCCGGAATATTAGTAATACTTACATCATAATACCGGTGATCTGGTACGGGTCGGCGTTAGAAGCAGGTCGTCGGTCCTCGAAGTAACCGTAACCCTTGGCGGCGCATTCTCTTGGGATACGAATGGAGGCACCACGGTTGGCAACACCATAGCTGAATTGATCGATGGCACCGGTCTCATGTCTGCCGGTGAGACGCAGCTCGTTGCCCTTGCCATAGACGGCGATGTGTTCTTGGTGACGGCCCTCAAGTTTCTTGATTGCGGCCTCGATGTGTTTCTATAGGCCAGTAAGTAAAGTCCCAAGCTACACAGTTCCATGACGCGAAAGATTAATTACGTACCATGCCGCCTTCAACACGCATCTCCTTAGTGGAGAAGTTGGTGTGCAGACCCGCACCGTTCCAGTCACCGGGGATAGGCTTGGGCGCAACTGAAATCTTGGCACCGAACTCCTCGGCGACTCGGTGTAGAAGGAAGCGGGCAAGCCACAGGTGGTCGCCCATCTCAATGCCCTCGCAAGGACCAACCTGGAACTCCCACTGGGCAGGCATGACTTCAGCGTTGGTACCTGAGATCTTGATACCGGCGTACAAGCAAGCCTTGTAGTGAGCATCAACGATATCTCTGCACATGACACGGCCAGCACCAACACCACAGTAGTAAGGGCCCTGAGGAGCAGGGTAGCCGTTCTTAGGCCAGCCGTATGGCCTGTCCTCCATATCGAATAGAGTGTACTCTTGCTCGAGACCAAACCAAGGCACATGCTCGGCATGGGCCTCCATTAGCTTGGCGCACTCATGGCGGTAGTTGTACTTGTTAGGAGTACCATCGGCGTTCCAGCATTCGCAGAGAACGAGGATGTTGGGAACGCCGCGCATGGGGTCAGGGAAAACGGCAACGGGTCGGAGGTAGACATCCGAGTTGTCGCCCGGGGCCTGCTCGGTAGAAGAGCCGTCGAAGTTCCATACAGGGAGATCTTCGGGCTTGATCTCTCCACTCTCGGGAATCTTGGTGATGGTCTACGTAAGACGGCCTCGTGTTAGCGTGAGGTATATCCTCAAATCGGCAGGGAAGAAAAATCTAGAGAGCATTGTTTGGTGTGATCTAGGCAAACAATAACCAAGCGGTACCGCTTGGCAAAGTGCATGAAAATGCATGTGGTAATAATAGAACGATGACGTGAAGGAGGGGCGGCTAGATTGCTGCTTGGAATGCCCTCAAGAGAGTGGAGTTGTAGGAGGGGGGGAACACTGTGCGGGTGCGCAGGCGGGCGCGCCAAGCAAGCGAAATCGGACAGCGCAGTCTGTCGCGTGTACCCGACCGTTTTCACAGTGGAGCCGCTAGAGCCAAGGTGCAAGGATATCCACGGCGATTGCCACCATGTATCGTAAGGGGATCCATCCAGCACCAGCACTGCACCAGTACTGCAGCAGGTCGTACGGTGCCACAGGCCTGCGTGTGGGGGTGGTGCGCGGCTAGCCTAGGGGCGCAGGCGCACGCTTGACTAGAAAGCATCGTGCGGTTATGGAACAGGCTCGGGCGGCGGACGGGTTGACACAAGACAATCGAGTAATAGAAACCTCGGCGATTCGACAGAGATAACGACGGGAAAATTCAGCAACGTACTTTGCTCTTAGAGCGCACATGTCCGACAGCGTCGATCCAGATGTACTCCGCCATGGCGTTTCCCTTCTGGTCGAGCCTCATGTACTTGAGGAGCTGCATCAACGACACCAGGTCAGCGCACCATTCTCGGTTCTCGGATCGCAGAGGCTTCTGGAAGCCGTAGCGCGGACGGCAGGCAGGGTGAGGCTCACGTTCTCAGTGTACGACACATATTGACTCTCGGCCTGGGTTGCCGGCAAGGGCATTCTGTTAGCAAATCGTCTCGTAAGATGAGGGGTAATTGGCTGGCAGAGGGCAGCTTGGTGGGGTGCCCGCTGCACTGCGGCGTACCATTGTTGCGGTTGTGGCTGCAAATGATGGAAATCAACGATGTCTAGGGTATTCAGGGGACGCGCAGATACGCAAAAGTCGATAAAATAGGTCTGGCAAGCGGCGATGCTCTATTGCAAGAGGCAGGACGGTGGTGCTTGGGAGAAATAAGTCAAAGGTGAAGAGCGGGATGGGTTGGGGAGCAGCGGGGGGCTGAGGCCTTTTAATAGGTATGGGCTGGCGTTAGGGCGGGCAATGCTGCCTCTCAATGTACAGGTGAATTGGACTGGGTGTGATTGGGCCATCTACCTTTAGATAAGACCTACCTTAGCAATTGTTAAGGCTGTACCCTTCACTAGACATAGTTAGTTTGGTCTAGACTCCAGTGCCTGCACATGCATTTCACATCCTATCTATGCCGTATCTAGTGTTACCATAGTGTATCAGGCAAACCTAGTATATCTAACCTTATTTGTCCATGTTCTAGAAATGGAAATAGGTTTTGGCCGGTTCTTATACGTGAATGCACCATTACCAAGTATCCAACGAACGGATGAGCGGCCGGCACCGTACAGAAGAATTTGGGGGTGCAATGTCATCGAAGTTGCCCCTGGTACCTACATACCTACAATTCAGGCCTTATGTAGAACTTTTACTATTGTAGTGGGGTGTCATTCTTGGTGCAGTGCTGTAGGTTTACCAGCGAAACGGATCATGCGCGGTTCTTATTTCAACAATTGTTATCGTTGCTCCCGAGTCAAGAAGCCAATCCATTTCTTACTTAGCAATAATGAAATAACACTCAGACTACAGCACAGCATTCGGCTTTGGTCAGTGACCATTTGCTTTATAACCGAGACATAGTGGGATCTTTGTTTTGCAAAGCCCCCAAACTGTCTTCAATCATCTCCAGTCCTACCAGCTCATACGTACCTCTGGTCCCGAGAAATGTACCTGGAGTGAATGTGGTCTGTCGTTCCACCCCTGCAGCACCCCATGTTGAGTTGCAGATCCCGCCTCAACCATACCAGTACTCTGATACATCATAGTACCGTACATAGTATCCGAACTGTAAAAAGATGGAAGAGATTAAAGAAATACTGGGTAAATTTTCGGTAACCAAGTATAATTCCGCCTTTGCTACGCCCTGGTGTAATTCATTTAGGTATACCGCTGGACCCCTCTTGGCTTGCAGCAGTCTTAGACACTAATGGACTTTAAAGCACCTATAATACTTTGCTATACGCGTGCATTTCCACTCAGCAGAAACATACATGATTAATGATTGTATATCCAAGAGAGCAAAGCCGTATAATGCCTACTGTTGGGGACATTTCCGCCACCGGCCGGTAGTTCTACTTATTGTTGGGATCAACATGGAGGCTCTTTTTTTTTGACTTATTTTATCACACGATAATTGGCCAGAGGCCTGTCGTCTCACGAACAAAGCGAGACAGATAGGGTGGCTAAACTCACCACGAACGATACTAACTTTGGTGCTCAGTCTAGTTATACCGTATCTGACCGTACACTTCTAGGTAATACAAGTAGATAGGTGGGGTTTGAAGCCCACATTGATTCGTACCGACTTGATTGTTAGTTCGTCCGGAAGATCGTAAAACTCCTTCACCCAGACAACCGACCCAATGTGGGGTAAAAACCCAGAGATTAGCTCCGTTGTTCGGCGCCCTTTTCGAGTCAGAAGTGACGCATTTTGGCGATTCATTGGGCATTTCATTGTAAACACCGCATCGTGCCTATGGTGTATACAGAACACCTGCAGAATTACTACCTTCAAGAGATATACCTGCATTCGTCTAATAGACACTGGTCATATTGTGATGGGTGAATTCACATTGCCCAGAGGTTACAGTGCCATACTCGGGTTCCGAACAGGAGAGGCGGCGGCCGGGTTAGCATACGGGATTGTCCGTCTCTCTTTAATGAAAGGCGCCTTGACAATTTACCGAAACTTACAAGTCACTTCAAGTTTATTTGGTTTCTGTGCCGTGTCTCTGCAGTCCCGGCTTTCTACGAGCTGACATGGCCAACCCCCCTCCTAACCCCACGACTAGGAACCCCCATATACTAGGGTCTTTTGCTGGTCACGACGGGAACTTGACAAATGGTTTTACTCGCGTACCCCAAAAATGAAAAACCCTTGCGTAAAGGGCGAAATAATCGATGCTGACACCCACCCGTTGCATCGAGTGACCCCTAGCCCACCTAGGTAAAGCTGCTTCTACAACCTACCCACGCCCGTGGGCAACCTGGTTAGCTAGGGTAGATTGACGCGCACGCGACAACCCCTCCTAGACTAGGTAGTAGGTCAGTCAGCTAGATCGCGGGGTGTGCGCAGGGTGTATAAGGCGATTTCTGACCCCATCCTATTTGTTCACGAAGAAGGGTTTTGTTATCGCGAGTTTCCCATTGGCGGTGGACGATTCAGCTGGCTAGGGCTGCTGAGCATTTCTACATACTGAGTATGCACTACAAACTGCCAAGCTCGCCGCTTGCCATAGCTAGACCGTTTTTGACGAGCCTGCGCAAACCCGAGCCCGTTGCTTGAGCCATTCGGGATGAAGCCAATTCCTCCTGTTACCTGTCGATACTTGTCAATAATCCCGCATACGGAGTGAAGGGTGGGATCCTATGTCTGATACCTACCTCAACAAGCACATTCACCGCTCCTCATGGGATCGCTTGTATTAATTGCTTCTTCCTATAAGCCCACATATGCAAGTGTTATGTAGGCGATGCTACATGGATGGTCAGATGTTGACGCTCCATGCAGCACTATACATCGACGTTTCATTGTGCGAGAAAAATTCGCGGCAATGTAACGCAGTACCTAGTCTATATGCTTACCCCTTTTTCAATGTTTCTCGGATGAGAGGCGGCAGTGGCCATCTACTAGCCGATGTGGCTGTGAAATAGCTACTTGGGACGACGAAAAGAAATGAGAAAGGTAAGACAAATTACTCCTCAGAAGAGACAACCGAAAGACCCAGAAAACCATGCAGCCCTTGCAACTCGGAAAAGGAAAAAAAAAAAAAAAAAAAAAAAAAGGTATTGACAGCTAGCACGACCATCGCTAACAGCATTTTTCTTCTCTTGAAGCTCCGCAGAGGAACAATCCAGACCATTCCTCCACCTTGTGCGTGCTCTTGTGAATATGAGACGCACTACACGGTAAATGGTGGTCGAATACTGCCTACCTTAGCAGGTACTGCAAGTTCTACGCTCATTACTGAGAAAGCGGGCAACTACTTCAAGTATTTTGAAATACTTGAGAAGATGGGTGGGCTTGAAGTAACCCACCTACCTATCTCCTAGGTACATTCTCCAGGTCTCCATCGTGCCAAGAGACCCGGGATAACGATAAAGGTCAAATTCTATCATATCGAAGACGAAGGCAAGAACACCCATCATGATTTGGTCGGAAGGGGCTCTTGCTCCTCTTGGAGCAGTTTTCAATATGCAAGTGCGAGTAGAGATCCGGGTAATTGCTTGCGGCAGGCGGGTGACTCTTGATCCTCCCCGTCCGATGCTGTGCTTACCTAGCAAGTACATGTAGGTCGTTATTGAAGATCCCTGGGAATCAGAGAACATCACTATCACCAGTATCTCAATCGTTACAGCATACCAATATCCTTTGGGCGAACATCTCTTATAGGTACTCTCACGGGCTGCCATGAATTGGACCGAAGGCAGTCTCGTCCGCCACTCTCGACGGAGAGAGCGGAATGCATTGGTTGCGCGACAGAAGCAGCATTTCGCAAAGGCTCGCCTCAATCTGCTGAGTGGTCAAACCAAACAAGGGCCTGCCGCTATCTCATTTCTAACATCCAAATTGACCTCGGAATCTCCACGTCGGGCTACCCGGCCCCGGGACCATCAGGATGCACCCGCCACTCCTATACTAACCCTCAAACAGGAGCCTAGGCGGGAACATCCGCCATATCTACCCGACACTAAGCATGGAGCCGTGTCTACCAATCTCGATCGCCGGAAGAGATTGCTCGAGAAGTCGGATTGGGCTGGCTTGAGGCTGCAGAAGCCGCTGGACATTTCTTTTCCCGGCCAAATCTATGCTACTAAAAGATGGACTAGGGTCGCTCGCCCGCCAGAGAGAACACCAAATAGTCCCGAACAAGATGCCATATATCATAGAGAGGTGCGCTCCAAACGTCTTAGGCGATCATCCATGAGGATCCAAATCGGCAGTCAGGAAATACAACCCAGTATTGCCACCGGCTCATATTCAAGCATCAAGCGATGCGCCCAGGATTCAGAGGGATCTACTCAGATATCACAGTATAATTCGATAGTGGAAGACGGCTGGCGTATCCATCCAGGGCGGGCAAGGCACAGGTGTACCAATGCTTCTTCGGGCGAAGTTCTACAGACATCACCCTCGCTACGTGAACCTGAAACACCTTTCAATGTAGTCTACTCGTCTTCAGTTATCCTTGAACCTGCCCCTCGCCGGAATGGTGTTTTCTCAGTTTTGCAATGGTCTCCGGCGATCTCGGAAGATCGAGGGAGCATGCAGGTAGAGGTTGAACATCCCGTTCGACCAGTCTCATCTTCACAGGAATCAGAGCAGCAAAGATGGAAAGACTGGGTTTTGAGCGAGGAGCCTTCCAGTCTTCCGATTAACGGCCGGTTGACAGTCACGGATACTACAGAGCTACACAGCGAAAACTCGGAAAGCAGTGTTCTCACACTGCCATCTCATCTGCAGCACCGGTTACCGAGTCTTCATCTCTCCAGTGAAGCTGACTTGGCGTCTGGGCGCTGCCCATCCGAACGTACCAGTATCGAAATAACAACTACAGGCAGTGATGTACCCCAAGACAACCGATGCTCACCCGAGAAGGATAATTTACCGCCCTCTTCTCGGCAATGCATATCGCGAAAGGAAAAGGATGGCTTGGAAGATCTTAATGACATATGGATGAAATTTGCCTGTGGCGATGATGAAAATAGCGAAGAGTTACTCGCAGATGCGTTCAAGGAGGCCGCGCATCGAGTTGCCGTGGAGCTACGGCCTTCAGACACGTCCGGCAGTCTAGATGATCATACGGAAACTATTGTTACATGCACGTCAGAGTTGCCTTGTATAGGGGATCAGTCTGACTGCAATGCAGTCTTCCCTGGGCCTTCTTCGGCAAGCCACATGGCAACGATCGGCGCGTCAGGCTCGGAAACCGCGTCGAGTAATATCGCCACGGTCGGATCATCAGGCCAGACGCCGTACAGTTCCACACGATTTATTATACCAAAGCCCTTCATAGGGAAGCATGTTAACGCAGACCCAGCTTCAATAGATCGGGGACCCACGAGGAGAATCCTAAGAGAAAGAAACAAGAGAAAGGGGAGGAGTAAGAAGAGGGCTATGGATGGGAGGACCGATATTCGAAATTTGCCCGACTTTGACGGTGATCCAATTGAGGAAATCGAAGATGATTAGATTCGCGGGAAGTCGAGAATTTTATCATCATAGTTATGACGTGGTATGCTTGACTCGCCCCGTTGCATCTTTGCTATTCCCCGGGTGCTCTTCTCCAAAACAAGGGGCCAAGCAAGCATAGATATGCTCATTGCTTAGTGATCAATGTGCGGACCCGGTCCGCCTGGTTAGTGCCAATTTAGCATCTCCGTTTCTGATGTCGTATTTATTTTTATTTAAGGCGCATTTATAACCTATCCTTCTGCATTTCTCGCTGCCTTAGCACAAGAAATCCGTATACCCCGCCCTACAAGCATTTTCAAAGCGAACACTTTTTCTTCGTCATTTCGTACCTAGCAGTACGTGAATATTGATAATATGGTGCCCGCAGCTGACATAGATTTATTTGCCCCTTTCGAGAAGGACACCATTTTGGAAGTCCGGACGAGTAAAATGAAGACTATGCCGGGGCTTACGATCCAAACTGGAATTGACAAACAATTACGTCCCGGAAAAATCCCGGTTACCTTCCTCGGGCTCGATGCCGATGAACACGACCTCACATTTCACGGCGGCAAAGATAAAGCTGTACATGGATGCAAGTCTTTTTCTATGAGTCACCCTGAGTGACTCACCCACCACCTCCACAAGAAGCTAATGGATGTTAGATTGCTCTACACACTATGCACAATGGATAAAGGAATTTCCTGGCGCGGAGGCGCGGTTTAAGCCCGGAGGGTTTGGCGAAAATTTCGTGACCGAGCGGATGAACGAACGCAACATCTGTATAGGAGACATACTGTCGGTCGGTAATGACGGGCTGCTACTCCAGATCAGCCTACCGCGACAGCCATGCTTCAAGCTCAATCATCGGTTCCAGCTGAAAAACTTCGCGCCGAACACTTACAAGACGAGCCGCACTGGGTGGTATTACCGTGTCTTGCGCGAGGGCGCAGTGCAGGCGGGAGATGAGATCCGTCTCGTGGAGAGAAGATGGCCTAAATGGACTATCGAGCGCGTCCAGGAGTACCTGCACAGAACGACCGACAACCCCGAGATGAACGAAGAGCTCTCACAGATTGCTGACATGGGCGACGAAAGCAGGAAAGCGTTCGAAACTCGCGTAGCGAAATTCAAAGCGAAGCAGAAGCGCGCGACAAACGGCGGAGATAGCGAAGCAGAGAAGTGGCACGATTATAAGCTGGTTGAGAGGAAGCCACAAACCTCACGCATTACATCTTTCGTGCTCGAAGCCGTAAATCCTAATCCCGACGCCAAAGATGACGATGTCAAACTTGGATCGCACGTACGTCTTAAGCTACCAAACGGCCTACTACGCTCGTACTCTATCGTCTCCGGGACCGAAAACCGCTTCGAGCTCGGCATCGCGCTTGAGGAACCAAGTCGCGGCGGCTCAAAATACTTACACCAGAATACGAAGGAAGGCGACGTGATTCAGGTTGGCCGCATCACGTCAGATGTGAAACCTGCAGGTGCAGCTAGCAATCATGTCTTTATCGTTGGCGGCATCGGCATCACGGCATTCCTGAGCATGATGGAGATTTACCGCCAAATCAATTGGCAGACGACACTACACTACGGTCTCCGAAGCATGGACGATATACCTTTCCGAGAACGCATCGATGAATTGAAGGACTCCGTGAAGATCTATGATCGGAGCAAAGGCCAACGCATGGATATAGGGGCCATCTTTCGGAACTTATCGTGGAATTCTCACGTGTACGTTTGTGGCCCACAGCGCATGCTGGACGAGGCTGTCAAAGAAGCAAAACAGTGCGGCCTTGGGGAAGATGAGGTACACTTCGAAGCCTTTGCCGCCGACACCACTGGCGACCCGTTCGAAGCTGTGGTCGCCAACCGGGAAGGCAAGGTTATGAAGGTAGGTGGCGAAGAGTCTCTACTAGAGGTGCTAAAACAGCACTTCGATGATGTGCCGAGTAGTTGTGAGGTTGGCAACTGTGGTACATGCAGAGTCACGCTGAAGAGTGGGAGCGTTGATCATAGAGGCACGGCACTAATGGATGAGGATAAGAAGGGGGCTATGCTGAGCTGTGTTAGTAGGGGCATTGGGAGGATCACGATTGAGATATAGGGGGTTTGCATAGGGAAGCCTCTCGACTCAACATAGATAAGCCCTGGTGCCACTTCCGATTCCTATTCACATTCATGATCAGTATTTTTTAGCGTTTATATCTAACCTAATTAGCATGCTTCGTTACATATTTGAATCTTGGTGTTTCGGTACGTGCGGCCGTAGATAATCACCGGCAACCATGAGCGTGCTAGTGCCTCAATCAACCACATGCAGCGCCTACCTAAGTAATGAGACATAAATAACTTTGCAGTCGTACCTACCCATCCGACGTAGGAAGCGAAAGTAAGTTAACGGTTTGTTTAGTTTATTCTGCTGTTGACAGACAGACTTATCTGATCTTCTTTCTTCTCTACACACTTTTCTCAAACCCATCGAGTAAACATAACTCACATCATATATCAACGCAACGATCATCAAACAAAGACGCGCGAGCCTATCGATTCGAACTATCATTATGCCGGCCTTCAGTGGAAGATCAGCTTATGTCCTTGACGCATAGAATGACCTCCTTAGAAGCTAGTATCACCAAGATAGCACTGCGATAAGCTCCCCTGATCTTGCATACGCGGATTAAGATGGTGGCACGCTAACTCATTGTCACGACATGGAACTGCACACCATACCGTAACACCACAAAAGGTAGAACGTTTCCAAGTCGAGCACTTGACTGTCTGCAGTTAGCTATACGTGTACTGGACCCGTGACACTCACTATGTAAATGTTTCTTGATCCCCTCTTCGGGCTTTGTGAAACTGACTTATTCCAGTCACGAAAACGTGAACAGACGGCAGTCGATGGCCTCTGCCATTATGTCTGGGGGTCAGTCTTAACTGCAAAGCTTCCAAAGTTTCCATCTAACTGCTTCCAAGAATACGGGTCCGCCGAACCAAGAGACAAACATAGTCCTACAAGCATTACTCAACCCCACGAACCGCCCAAAATATTTCCTATTGGTTAGTAATATTCCTTGGAGTTTAAGATTCTTCTTATCCCCTTCCTTATCCGTCGTCTTATTCTTTGATTATTTCTTGTTTATGTTTATAGACGTCCGTCGCCTTGGTGTTTTACAAGGGTTGACACAAGTACCGCTCTAGGCCACAGCCAAAAACAGACTTGTTCAAAGCCTGCAGGAATTACAAGAATCGTATGAGGAAGTAATTTGGCCTCGAGGAGCATGTATTAACAAATATATTCAGGGGCGACTGGTTCGAAGAAGAAGATCGAACGCACAAGGCCAAATCGCTCTTGAGATCGTTCGTCGGGGCCTTGAGCATGTCAACTGTTATTCTCTAGCCTTACAAACTCTCCCCGAATGCCCATCATTGTTATGGGAAGTATCTTCTTGCGTCCGACGTCCCATTCCTCCGACATTTTGTGCTGCAAGTCCCGAAGATCGTTACTGACATGGAAAAGTAGGGATACCCTTGGTTCCCGCACTTGGCCAGAGCATCAATGGTACGACGATCATCCGACACAGAATGGCCATTCACGACAAGACAGTTTCGAGCTGCTGGGGGTCCGCATACTAACACACTTCAGGGAACATCCGTTCCAGATGATGGAGTATATCACACCAGGAGATGTCAAAAAAACAGGAAATGATACAATTCACGATTTCTATAAGCACAGGCTGTTCAAAGAGGATACACCAGGATCCCGTCGTCAAGCAATCGAATCGGCTGCTGGGATCTTTGGAACGATGATAAAAGATGGGCTCCCACCAGACGCCAACAAGAGTCCCAGACGACCCAATTTTGTGAGAGATGCTATCATGGCTCGGAACTGCCTTCATGGGTTTGTCGTGACCGAGGAGCTTGGTGGGGGAATGCTCGGCACTAAATTTCGTATATCTTACGAACGGAGAACGAAACCACACCGGATATGGGATTGGATTACGAATCACCCACGAATCGTCATCCTGCCAACGTCCGTGGTGAACGAATGGCAACATGCACCGGCATCATCGCATGCCACCATCTCTGGCCCCTCCTCATCATCAGCATCGTCTCCCCTCCCATCCTCGGCAATCTCTAATATTACTTAAGCCGCGTTTTCAGTTATCTTCTGCGTCGACGTGTATACGCCCACCCCTTACTGTGTATTTTTTTTCTAGCAGGTCTGTTGTCCTCGGAGACAAATATTGAGGGAGATTGATCGCAATTGGATGGCAGACTAAACAGTATGGTAATTATGGACGGCGTTCGATGAAATTTTAATCTGGTAGTGTTGTGGTACATACAAAATTCGGAGGGGTAGAAACAGTTATAAGAGTGTAACGAAATTACTACTATTTTTTAAATCTCTCAAAGCCAAAAGTAGGGAAAAAAAAAAAAAGAAAAAAGGTAGAAAGTAAATGCTCATCCTTGGAATCGAACCAAGATCTCCCTAATGATCTCGTCAGGCTTATTCCTACCACTCAGTGAAGGTGGCGAAGGGGCCGGTATGACACTGTCAGGTTGCGTTGCCATTACACCAGACGGGCGGTTGTTAGAAGAGGGACAGTGTAGGGCGCCGTGTAAGGTAGCTAGCTACATAGTATAGGAATCCTCGTTTCACTAGTGGGCTAGTTCTACCATGATGGTGACGCGATATCAAGTAAATATTCGTCGATTAATGGCTAACTAGAAAACATTGAAACAGTGCCGAACTACATATAAGGTTTGCTTAATTGCTAGTACTTCCCATATATATCAATGGCTTTCACCTCCCTTATCTAAAACATAATGGTCTCTATCGAAGTACGCGGTGCTGTACCTCCAAAATATTACTTCCGTCTCAAGCGGACTACTCTCATTTTAACATTCACATACGATGGCAGCTATCACAAACGGAGCCCCGAGCCCATGCGCAACAATATACTTCCAAGACACTATCTTCATCTGTATTGGTACTTCGCTGTTTCTATCTCCACACGCTATCCCAATAGACCGCTTTCCGATTCTTGTGACGTATCAGGGCCTCTCCTCCCATGTAACAAGTCGTCTTGGTGGATTGTGTGCTTGTGTTGAGGCAGGCTATGTCAACCCTCAGGCTACAGCCCTTGGCCCGGCGAGGTATACGAAGAACCGCCGTCGTTCGATAAAGACTACCTGTATGACCAAGCTATTTTTAGTGCCGCATGAGCACAACGAGAAAGTGTGATCAGCATGTAATACCGGCGACCAAGTTCTCCGCCACCGTGGCCCTTGACAATGACAGGTAATAATATTATCCTATATGGCCCTCAGCTCATTTCAGGGCAATTACGTAATGGAATCGCCTTATGCCTACTCAACTACCTCCCCCATACTTTCTTTCATTTATAGTCTACGCGGTTTTCGTCGGAAACCCCGGAAGCGTTGAAAGGTTAACTGAAAACCCGCGTCTCACTCCGACCAACATAGAACCAGGAAAATTGCAAGCCAGCGTCGAGGTCTCTATCCACTTACTTAGCTCAAGCTTCATGATGGAGGACAACAAAACTGACTACTATGAACCGTCGGTCTTCTGGTCCGCATCAGCTCGAAATTTCAGAACCTCGGCGAGGCTGCACCTCCAGCATTTGCTCTGTCAGAATACACTTGGCTTCCTCCTGGAGAAGCGAATTAAGCAGTCAACTACTACTACTACTACTACCGCATCCTCCAGCCCATTCAAAGTAGCTGATCTTGCTTGTGGCAATGGCGTCTGGCTGACTGACCTCAGTCGTGACTTGGCCGACAAGGGCATTCCTGCTAGCTTGGATGGGTTCGATATCAACGATCTAATCTTTCCCACGTCGGCATTCCTTCCAGAGTCAGTCTCTCTGAAAAAACTTGATATTCTCGCCAAGCCCCTTCCTCAAGAGCTTATCGGGGTATACGATGTCATCCATGTGCGGGCATTCGTAAGCGTTATTTTCAACGAGAACACTACGCCCTTGCTGTCTACCGTTTTCTCTATGCTCAAGCCAGGTGGCTGGCTACAGTGGGAAGAGATGAAAGCCGATTTTATTATTGAGCCCTCTACGCCAGGTCTTGAGAAGTCCGCGTGTGAGACTCTCGCACAGATCTTGAAGGTCGGAGGCCAATCGAACGGTTTACGATCTGATTTCCTCGCCAAGCTGGATCAACATCTTATCAATCATGGCTTCGAAAACGTCTCTATGTTTGAGGCGACCAAGCGCAAGCAGGATTATAGAGGCTGGACAGACGACTTTCTCATGGTTTGGGAGGAAATCGCTGCCTCCCTCCCCTCTAAGGCCTCTCAGCCCCAGTCGCCCGTTACCAGAGAATTCTGGACTGAAACTTTAGAAAAGGCCATACAAGAGACTGAAAAAGGCGTTGCGTTGCATCAAGGCGCCCTCATTACCGTTGTGGGACGCAAACCGACTTGAGGTGCTAGACACTACAAGTGCTGAGCGGGGAAACATGGCAAAATCTGGAAGCTTGAGGCCTTATGCGAGCGATGTATCCGAGTTGAATGTAGCTGATTGATTCTAGTTGCCGAACGTGATTGTATTCACGTTTGTTCTTCATGAAACACGTCGGTCTGTGTGACACAATGCAAGTTTTACTACTTACCTACTTAACTATGTATAGTATACGGAGCACGCAGTTACCTAGGCTTATCTGTATTTGCCAACGCCCTTCTAATCGTATGAAGCTGATGTAAGAACTGTGGAGGATCTACTACAACATTCCCTATGTATTATGTAGCGCTTGCTTTGTTACGTGTAGCTCATATTCGTTTGGGCGCATTACTCAACTTCAATGTAACAGCACAATATACAGATAAATGAGCTAGGGTTTGCTTAGTTTCAAAAAAAGCCCAAGATGCTTCGCTAATAGGTCAGTGAGGAAAGCCGTGAAGTGTTTACTGCGCAGTGCCTCTAGGCACAAAAACTAGACTTTTGCATTTCATGAAAACAGAGGGCCCCTAGATTAAGGGGTCAGCGTAATGGTATACATACATTGTGTAGGTTCAGCATTGCAAATTACTTTGACTGGGCGGAAAGTGAAAAACGATGGTGGCGCTCGACAGATCGTTTTAATGTCATGCATACACGGAGGACTCCGGTGTCTTGTTTTTCAGCTGGCCACGTACACGTATCTATACATTACTGGGGGTGATGGACCAGCCCGCACTTACGTAGTACCCAACTAACTCCACAAGGGTATTATCCAGGAACCCCATCATTGATTTGTTCGCCTCCTGCGTGACGTATATGCATCGTTCTCCTCAGGAATGACTATATTGTGATCTAGACTGCGAATTTAAGAGCCACTGGAAATGGTAAGGTCCTTTCTGCATTAGAAGAGCCTCAGGCTAATTGTACTAGCAATTGCGGTGTTCTCTTTCCAGCTAGGCGGGTGTGTCGTCTCGGCCTCCTTTCCGAATCTTATCAAGAGGTATACAGAATCCAGCTAAATTAAAGTAGAGCTTTAGGCCTTTCCATTGGCCAGAACCTCTTATTGAATGAGTTGCAAAAGGCCGTCCCATGGTACACGAGAGCAGTCACACCAGCTGAAGTCATTACCGTAGGCGCGACGGGCTTGGTAAGATTAACGCAGTCACTAGAGGTTATTCAGACTTCGAGGGACACGACAAGCATACAGCGATTCTGTGCATTATACACTCATTTTGGCACTGGTCGCCTCATCCCTCGCTTTCCTCCCTTCCTGTGCTATGGAGCATTTAAATCTGAAGCAGGTCGAAGCCGATAAAAAGGCTGAGGAGCAGGCTCAATACGAAGGCCATCATACGAAGCGCGGCGACGTAAAGGTCGATCAGATCAATACTGACAAACAAATCAGTAAAGAGACTACAAGCGTAGAGATGCAGCTTTAGTACGAGCAGAGAAGGTCATTAGACTTCTGTCATGGCGTTGACAACTTTGATGTTATACTGGGTTAATGAGGGAAGGCTCCATTGCCTGTTTGCCCGTCTTGTTTAGAAAGAACAGTGTGGTTTAGTAAAGAGGATAAATGCGAGGGCAGAGTTTCAAATAAATCCTCCAATCTACTTTCTTTAGATCGCTCTGACTACTTCACGCGAATATTCACGTAAAATCGCGGTCTTTTAATGCGATTTTACGTGTTATCGAGAGGGTACGGCCATTTATCTTTTGTCAGGGACTTGGGTGGCTCTGTGGCCGCTTTATCTGGCTTTAGCACAACCTAAGTCGGCTTACAAGAATCAAGGGGGTTCACGAGCGAATTATTTCTGAAGTTATTGTTTTTAAAAAAAAAAAAATTCTGTATTATTTTTTATCTACCTAAGAAAGGGGCTAAGGAAAGAGGGAGGGATCTACACTAGCCAGGTTAGTAAACTTACTTCTTGCCATTACCCTTCGAGTCCCCTTTCGGAGGGTCATAGTGGTCCGCCTCTCTGAGCCAATCTAGTGAGCTTCCACTAGAACTTGGTTTTTGACCTCGTCCTTAGGCTTGTCCTTCTGAGTTCCCGACTTTGGCGGCGCTGGGGGCTCGTAGTGATCTGCTTCTTTTAGCCAGTCAAGGGAGGACGCTTTATTCTCTGGCTCCTGCTTCTGCTGTTGGCGTCTGACATCGGGATAATCTACTGGAATGTCAGGGCGGTGTGGAGTCCGAATGTGCGCTGGGGCTGGGTATTTCAGGTCCTCGGGCTTCTTAGTGTCTTTGTTGTTAGACATAGTGGCGGCTAGCTGTCGATTGTGAGTAGAGCGTGTGTGCAGAATAGTAGTGTGAAGGGGTTGTTGGCGTTGTTGAGTCTTGACAAGACCTTTGTGTAGAATTTGGCAACAAAAACCCGCTCTTTATATAAGGGAATCTTGAACTGGAATTGTTAAATAACACTCAGTATGTCTATTGACTATTGTCTTGTTTCGCAACTGTTCGTATGTTGACGCCTTTTTTTTAACAATAGTGAATGTAATACAATCTTCGAACTTCTTGGGCTAGCCCAGGGCTTCCTTGTAGAGACTCATGGAAGTTTCGAAGTTTAGAGACAAAAATAGAGACAGGAAAGATGGCAGGTGTCAATATTACATGCTCAGAAACGTGGGTTTGAGACCGACGTGTTGTTCAAATAAACTTAGACTTGCTTATAGGTATGCGAGACAGATGTGCCCGAAACGCGATTCTTAACTTACTTGCGAAGTATACTAAGTATTATTACCTTGCTTGACGTGGTTTGACAGGAACCATCGAGTAATTACACTTGGGATAAGTTTTGTGGCGCGTCTCCTACATGAGTCCTCTCAATGATTATTGATCATTAGTTTACATGTTAAACTAACTTGCACTTTTGATTTGCCGCCCTATAAAAGGCCAAGTAAGCGAGTTTCTATCCCTATTTATAGACGGCCATGGCTGGTGAATTTAACGGAAACGCTGCCTGAATTCCACATGATAGCCAAGATAAAAGAAGATTTTATGGAAGGCATGAATGACGCAGTTGAAATAGCCTGGTCTTCGGAGCTTAAATATATCTGAATAGATGTCTATCGTATTGTTCCGATCAATGAAGATTATAGAAGATAGGAGATTAGCTGGGCAGGTGTTATCTACGGCAGCTCGCCATCTGTAGACATGGCGATTTCTCTCGTAGCTTCTAGATCATGACGTATCTCTCCAAGTTTCTGCTCCACCGCCCTCGCGCAATCGGGTCCTAGAAACAGACGGAGATAGTCGTGGCCTTCCATGATAGCTTTCACGATCTCTCTCGCCGCTTTGTCTGGGTTTCCTTTAATAATGTCCGGTAGTGGTGTTGTCTTGACATTCTGAGCCATGCCAACCCATCGCTCGATTATGGTGCCTTTGTAGCCCTCGCTAAAGCCACAACTATCTTCGTACGCGGCAGGACTCTTAAAATTCGTCGTCCAGGGTGTGCGGAATGCGCCCGGCTGCACGATCAAGACTTTGATGCCAAACTCCTCGACTTCCTTCTTAAGGGACTCGTGGAGGGCTTCAATTGCGGCCTTGCTAGCGGCATAGGCTCCTCGCCCGGGGAGAGACATGTACCTGTCCCCGCAACACGCGTTCCGTTAGTTAGTAAGACTACGCGATGATTCTAATAGGTGACTAGCGTACACAATGCTACTGGCAATTAATACGATGTGCCCTCGACGCTTCGCGCGCATGTGTGGCAAGACAGCCCGAACGGCGCGGAGAGGCCCCCAGAAATTTACGTTCAACTGGTCCTGGACCTCCTCCTCGCTATTGCCGATGTTATTCGCGGGTGAAGACGTCCAGAGCAAGTGCGCACCTACCGCGTGTCTTCGACGCCGCCGATGAATGCATAACCTGCATTATTCACGAGCACATCGATGTCGTATTTTTCTTGGACTTTGGCGAAATGACTGGAAGAATCCGGATGTGCTGGATCTAGTTGTATCCAGATGCCGCCTTTCGCGGCAAAGTCGGGGCTGGTCGCTTCAGCTCTGGTAACGTCGCGAGTGGCTCCGATGACCCTGCAGCCGGCGTCGAGAGCTGCGATGCCAATAGACTGGCCGATTCCAGAGGAGGCGCCCGTGACTAGCCAGGTAGTCGTTTCTGCCATTTTGATCGTTGGCGAGCTGTGATTAGTCGATTAAATGAAATCAGACTACAGAAGTGTAGTAAATGAGACCAGCAGATGGGGAGTGCTATAAAACGCGGCCAGCATCGAGTGAAAGCCGTGGCATATGGCGTTTGGTGCCTTTAGGCTGTTGGTGCGACCATCCACCCCGCGCGGTTTATCTGACTGCTCCAACCTCAATCCATCGCTCCGACCCGAACTTTCGGTCCTCGGTCTCTAGGTTTCGGGTTGATGAGGCGGCTGTAGAACATAATTTTGGCGGAAACAGGTGAGATGGCTTGAACAACTGGAGGCTGATCAGCTACACCGGCTAGTGATACCGAAGCAGCGGCGGATATCCGCTATCGCTAAGCTTAACTTGATGGTGTACTCCGTATAGAATATCTAAGACTCTCAAATTTAGGGCGTACCGAGTATACATCGCCATGACGTGCCTGCTGGGCATGGGCACTATAGTTTTGATCGGTCTTTGGACACTACCCTCATCTCCTCCCTCTAAGGGGATGCGACCAGAGGACAAAAATGCCAAGCATCTAGCGAATGGTCACTTCCAACTTCTTGCCTACCAGGTTGGTGTTAATTGCTCTGGTTTGCCACCTCGCCGCATCTATTCATGGGCCTCGAACCATGTTCACCCTTTTGGTTTTAGGTAGGAATGATTCCGTATGAGGTGAGAAGACTTGACAGCAGCACTGCAGCTGAGAATGATTGGGGCACATGATATAGTTGAGATTTGGGCAATGCTCTAATACATACGACCATAGGATCTGGAAAACGCGGGGTCCCGTCCGCTCCCCCATAGCTAAGCCAGATACCGCCAGATTAGTAGTTGGGTCGGTGACGACCAGCGAATCCCTGGTGTTGTATGTTCTTTTTTTTCCTTCTTCTTTTCCTTCTTCCTTCACCAATCCTTTTAACGCTGTGATTGTATAGACGTACGCGTTTTATCCATCATAGTCACGTCATAGTTTTATTCAGAATGGATCTTTATTTTATCATTGGTGTAAGGCACACCGGTAGCTAGCATTTCGGTACTGCCAAGGCGGGCTGCCAAGTATCCTATATCTGCATCCCTCACATAGGTGCCAACCTCATCTAGTTATAGCTAGCACACCACAATGTGCACTCGCGAATTGATTTCTTTACACTAGCTATCATCGATGCTCTTCCTTCGTTTTCGCTATGCGAACTACTTACGAATCATCCGGCTCGGTTAGTCGTGCGAAATAGCTAGGCTAGGTGTCAGCTAGCAGGCCCTTGCGATGTGGTTGACCTAAGAGGCTGCCAATAACCCGCTGCATAACTTTGGGGACATGCATCTCACCACATGCTGTAATGGTAGGTAGGTACATTCGATCTAGATGCAAGCTGCGCCCCGAGTGGAGTTGTGGGTAGTTATTGAAATGGCTTCCCTATCTAGATTAGTGCTGCTATCTTCAGCTTCACAGAGTTGAAGAGGGTTCACTTATTAGAGGAGATCTGCGCTGGTGATGTGCGAGGACCATCGAGACGCTCCTCCTAGAGTGGGTTATTTACGAATCTCCGTGAGACACTGCTAAAAGGCTCCTCACCGCTGTTCGGACACTTAGCCAAGACGAAAGCCACATGAAATGCCGGTAGCCACATCCCAACTACCTAGATCATCCATCCATCGACCTAGCCACGGACGAAATGAAACGCCGATGGCTGGGACGGAATCAAACCCTGCAACGCTCAGGCTCGTCGGGTTTATCTCCATCACACACATCTGCAAAACCCCCCAAACATTGTGAATTGTGAGGAGTCGACTGGAGGAGACTGAACTACCTAATCAATCATTAAGCAAAACTATGGCTGGCCAAGTTAAAACGACGCGCAATGGCCTGCTGCAAAGCCCGACTCAGTGGCTGTTCGAGCACCAGATCGGTACGTATACTAGACCCTCCGTGCCCGCTGTACCGCCGCTAAGAACTCTTAAAGGGGCTTCGTTCAGTCTCATCTTCACGCTTTTCCAGTTGCACGTATTTCTACCTCAATGGCGACCGTTAACATCTAAATTCTTCACTTTATCGGGCTATAACCATGGCACAGGCAAGTATGCTATCGGGCATGATGACCTGTATTTCGTCGGGTTTTGCGTGATACTGTTTATCGGTATCCGCGCCGGCTCTATGAAATATGTGCTCGCTCCGTTGGCTAGATCCTGCGGATTGACCAACAAGAAGCGCATTACGAGATTTTCAGAACAGGGTTGGATGTTCATGTATAATGCGATTTTCTGGAGCCTGGGAATGGTAGCTATCTCATTAGACCCCAATTCAACATTGAAGACTTTGCTAACTGATCGCAAGCGCATCTACGTTATGTCGCCGTACTTCCTGAAGTTGGGCGAGCTATGGACAGATTGGCCCCAGAGAGAGCTCGAGGGGCTTACGAAGGGGTATGTGCTGGCACAACTCGCATACTGGATACAGCAGCTGCTCGTCGTCCACCTTGAGGCTCGGCGACATGACTACAACCAAATGATAGCGCATCATTTGGCTACCATCGCCTTGATCTCTTCGGCATACGCGTATCACCAAATACGGGTCACTAATCTGATTTTCGTCCTGATGGATATCATCGAATTGATTTTCCCTGTAAGATGTCCTGCCTGTCCCTGACGACGAATGTTCCTAACGAAAGAGAAGCTTGCGAAATGCCTTAAATATCTGGGCTTCACTACAATCTGCGACGTTATCTTCGGCATATTCATGGTTACGTGGCTCGTGACCCGCCATGTATTCTACCTCATGGTATGCTGGAGCGTTTATGCTGATTTGCCCCGGTTCACGCCAGCGGCGTGCTACAAGGGCCCCGCGGACAACCTGGAGGGCCCGTTGCCCATTCTAGAGGGCCAATCCTACCTTCTACAGCCTTTTCGCAATTCTGAGGGTATCGTCTGCTGGACTGAGGGGATCCGTATTGGTTTCTTGTCGTACCTACTCATTCTACAAGCCATTATGATTCCCTGGTCTACCGCTATCGTGCAAGTAGCCATCCGGGTAGTGCGGGGCGATGGCGCCGAGGACGTCCGGAGCGACGATGAAGAGGAGGACGACGAGGTCGAGGAAGACGAGAAGGTTGGGTTCGAAAACA
The DNA here is from genome assembly GCA_022578505.1 of Nemania abortiva. NCBI lineage: Eukaryota > Fungi > Ascomycota > Sordariomycetes > Xylariales > Xylariaceae > Nemania > Nemania abortiva. Next base: position 184,018 of record MU392575.1, read on the forward strand.
TAGAGGTGGTCGAGGAGGAGGTCACGGCCGAGATGGTGGATTTCGATGCGTGGAAGCGCCGCAACGGCGTAAAACAGACCGCCAGATCAAGCAGTGCAAGCCTATCGAGGCACAGCGACCGGAAAGAGCTGCTGAATCGGATTGGATGCGAGAGACAAATCGAGTGAGCAGGGGTATCACATCATGTACAGCTCTAGCCGAGAGATCCCGTATCACTGTCTCCTTATTGGATAACCCTCTTTGAGAGATTGTTGACCGATAGTTGTGCATGTCGACTGGAACGATTCACTTCCGCCCAACCACCTACCTACATGCCCGCACGGTGGGCAGTGACACTGGGCATTGGCCTGACTGAGTAACAATCAAGCGACGACTGGCTGGGAGAAGTGCATTAGCAAACATCGGGCGACTGAACGGGACCGGGTCGGGATCCGCGGGTCGCCTCTTTATATATACCTAGGTAGTGGCATTCACTATAGTTTAGCCCCCCGAAGCATCCCTGATCCCGGTTTTACGGTATCTTTGTACGTAAGTAGTTCCCAATTCATGGCGTGGGAATGGCTTGTAATACGGCATGATTAATTCAAGAGTAAACGGGTTTTGGATATAGAAAAATCTATGCGCCGTAATTTTATATCCTGTCGGTCAATTGGCTCACGGTATCAGGGTAGCGCGGGTAGATCAGCCAGCCACCGGAGACTAAAGTTATAGGCCGATTATCTTATTGCTCGAACGCCTTGGACCAATTGAGTTGCAGGAGCCCTGCCCTGGAGGCTTTGCCATCAAGACTACGGTTGCTACAAAGCATGCTATTAGAAATAGGGACCAGCTAATTGTCATAATCCAACTCAAAGAGGCAAAAGTTTTGCCGCATAAATTATGGGAAAGGTTCCCTCTGGAGAGGAGAGGTATACAAAAAAGAAGTTCAAAACGACAACGACAGGACTCGAACCTGTGACCCCGAAGGGATGTGATTTCTCGTGTAATTTCTCCATCTAGGTACACTGTCCTTCGCCATGGACCAAACACCAAAAATTTAGACGGTATTACCTAATCTCCACTTAGAATGAGTGCAAAAACTTAGACAAACGCATCGGCTTGTCCTAACTATCACGACAACGGCAGGATTCGAACCTACGCCCCCGAAAGGATATGATTTCTATGATGCTCTTCTAGTCATACGCTATAACCACTCAGCCACGTTGCCTGCAGTTCACACTGTGTGCTTGTTGTGAGAGTGTGAGCGCCAATTGGATATGAGATCCAAAGCGAAGCCCTTTGCGAACGGACTCTTCTTAGTCAGCACCGAACGCCCGCGAAAGCCACTAGACGCATGGCACACTGCCATAACCACAGGATGCAAGACATTGGTCACAGTTAGGGAATCGCTTTATGTGTGTTAATCATCCTAGTGCTCTTCTTGTCGTTCTCACTTCCTTTAGTCAAGTTTAGATCAAGAGTTACGAGTTTCAAGTATCACCGGCCGCAATGGAAAAAGGGTGCATCCGGCACGCCGGACGCAGGATTGCTGCTACGCCCTGCGAACAATACTAAAGGCAGCATTATGAGGCGTCACCTGCGGGACGCCGGTTTAGACAGAAATCCAGAGCTACATTATGAGGGGGTGGTCATTGTCGACAATCATTATGCTCTCAGGGGCCTGAGTTGTTTCTGGATGAAATCTACTAATGCGAAACATAGTAGTCTATCATAGGCATAACACCATCCTCCCTTATAACAGGATTACAATGACCCGATCGCAATCTGATTGAATCTGTCAGAAGCCCTATGCTCGTAGCAGGTGATGACTTGTTGCGCGAAAGGTCTCCAAAACACCTTCCTACGTAATACTTACTATATACAAGAATAGTCTTTTTGTTCTGAGGCCGTATGGCAAGAGGCTTTGAGAAATAACGCCCCGTCTGATTCGCCTTGTCATCGAAAGCAGAGCAGTGCTATTAAATCTAGATTACTGCTAGCTTATTTTGAGGGTTCAATAGCTTGTGCTCGCCGAAGATTGGTGTTCTCCCTTAAATCTATTAAGCATGCTCTAGATATCTTGCTAAGAGAAATCCACGTCATTATCACATATATAGACTCTTTAAATACTTAAACGCATCGATTCATCTAATGTCATAGATACGCTATCTGGCCTTACCACGAGAGGCCGAAACTAGGTGGTGTCAGAAAGTTCGGTATCTAAAAGGCAAAGATGTATAAATCTCGGGGCAATGACCCAAAGATGAGGCGGCGCTGCACTAAAGTTTCGATAAGGAAGAATAGCTGCTAACCTGCCAAATTTCTGCTGGGGCTACAGTTACCACCGGCTCCGGATACGAATAGCAATGTACAGGTTTCCGATTACTTGTTGACGCACGAGGAGCCCTAACTGCTACTTCCAGTGGCTGGATATCTATATACAAATAGCTCCCTTAATACTGTACCTCAAGGGAAGAGTAGCACGCTATACACCACAATATAGGTCCCCAACTTCGGAGACTGCGAAGCCATACAAAGCCACTAGAAGCTTCGTCCCTAGCCTCCTAGCTGAGACATATTGAGTTGTACGAAGCCTATTGGAGGAAGAATGTCGCGATGGTCAAGTGAGCGTTTCAGCAAGGCAATAGAAGGTTATCCCTTGGAATGGAAGGACTAGAATAGAGGTCTACAAATGGGGCAGGAACTCCTGGCCGAAGGAAAGAAGGAAAGCATGGACCCGTGAGACCCCTAATATATCATTAGCTGAATTTAACCACTGTTCCGAGCCCTCTGTTAGTAAGCCCTTGTCACACAGAGATATGTAGTCGTGGGTGGTCAGGATCGTGACAGCAATAGATTTAGCTGAGAATTACTGATAGCCTACGCTCAAACAACCCCCAAATAACCCCTAGCGCCCTTGCATTGAAGGTAGCGTAGTCTAGTATGCCATTGTTGGTAATGGAATAGCGTATCTTCTTGAAGCAGGCCGTTTCGGTACCACAGAGGGAATCATTTCTATACCGCCACTTCATTAGGGGGCTGCCTTTTGGCACATGAGGGTGCCGTTTATAATACAGGGTGCTGCGATGCTTGACTTTCTATGTTGCGTCTATTTGTCACGGAACTAAACCTAAGAGAGGGTTGGGAGTCAATCTGCTACATCGAGGAATGAGTACTGAAAGGTTGGTGTTCAAGGGGGTTGGGTTATAGGATGACGTAGGTGATGCTATGGCGTGCCTGTGGCGAGATGCAGGGTACGAGGTGTCGTTTTCGCTGTGGTATTTTGGGGAGGTATTTTGTGGGTGCAATAAAATGTCACAGTTTCTACTGTTGGCGATGCCAGAGTTGCCTTATTGTTATTGCACAAAGAGAGAAGTTCTATCTAAGTAGGCCAGTCTTTTAGGTTGGTTTATATAGATTTTCCAGGCCCGTGCAGCCCTCTCTTGGGCCCGGTTCCGTGACACTATTAAGGGAATCATGCGGTCGAGAGAAATAAATCACGGCAAGTGGCATATGACGCAGACGAAATATGCATGGGCCACAGATCAGACATAGCTAAGCGGCCCGGTTGTTATCCCGCCGGCTGTTAGCCCGCTAAGCTTGGATGTCTTGGGTCCAAAAAAATCTAGGCAAAGAAAAAGGAATCCTCTTTCCTCGGTTCTGCGAAGGTTTCTCAGATGGCCCGGGTTTTTGACCCAGGATCTGTGGTTTGAGCCCCTGAGAGACGGGCTCCAAGAAATCTTTTTCTGCTCCATAACCCACGGCGCGAGGCTGTTGCTATGCATGGCATTGGTGGCTTAAATTAAACCTGCCTCGAGCTTTCTGGAAATATGGTCGAGTTCTTCAAGGGGGCGCAACTTGTTCTGAGAGCCTTTGGCTAGGAGACAAGCGGCGTGGCGCCTGTAATCATTCTGGGGAGACGAGCGAGAGAAGTTGATGTGATAAGTGATATTGAAGGTCGACGGGATGGTAGGCGTGCATACCTAACTAAATGTTACTGCAGAAATAGGAGGGACAATAGGATCGCTGTGCCCCGTGGGATTTAAACGAGATTTTCCAAGATCAGCGTGTCTTCAGGTTTTGGAATCGATTCCGACCTTTCCCCCCTTCATAGCGGAGTGATAGGTTGTTGCCCACAATGCCTAACGTTATCTTGTCTATATTATGATAGTGCGGGCATCTATACACCTAGTTTCTTAGGGGGGGTTGGGTTGACCCAAGGGGCTAGCCAGCCAAAGTTTCGTTGTTTCCCTATTCATTTAGATGCAGCCCAGCGGTAATTTTCCTTCCTTCTTCAGGAGATAGGCTAGCCCTTTGGGCCTCCTCCCCTCAATCTACGTTGACTTCTCCGCCGAGTCAAATCTTTAAAAGCGATTAGATGTTAGTTGCAAGTCCTCCAGAGAGCGGTTTAGGACGAATAGCACGATCCTTTGCAATAGAAGCCCGAGGTGAAATTGCTTTCTAGGCAACAGAAATGTTTGTAACAATCGGAGTACAGTGATAATATATTAGGCGCTAGGCTAAGTAATTTGAGACGAACGGCCGTATCATGGCCAGTCACTTTTCAGTTTACTCCTAACATCTACCTAGTACATAGGCCTAAGTCGAAGCTACCGTCGAGTGACTATATGGCCAACCCGCAGGGTGGTTGTGATCCTCGGATCCGGCTATATATACGTATACATATAGGGTTACTAGGTCCCCTTAGGGACCTAGGAGGTTTAGGAATCAATTGACTGACTCTATAGAGCCCTATACTACACATTTCTTCCTAACCGTAGCCTAGCCATCTATTTACTCTGTGACAGATCTCACCGATAGCCACACAAGATCTTCAGATCGGACGCAGACCTATAAAGTCACATTTTGAATCGTCGAGCACCGATACGAGATTTCGGGGGGCCCCAGGTATAAAGGCAATCAAATGCGAGAAAGCAAGGAGAAACTAGGGAGCGATGGGAAGCGAGAAGCTAGATTGTAGGAAGGGTTAGGTCAAAAATAAGTTGTGGGATCCTACCTCGGCTAGAGGGGAATGCCACGATCTTGACTGCCCACGACCACATACCTCCACCCCTGAGGTACAGAACAAGGGGGCTATTTGTGTATATATATCCAGCTGTTAGAAGTAGTAGTTAGGGCCCCCCGTGCGTCAATAAGTATTCAGGACCTACCTATACGTTGCCATTGGTACCTAGAGGACCGTAACAGGCATGAAATAATTAGGACCGTTAAACCCATAGAAGAGTATTAGTGAATTGGAAGACCTTCTAAATCGTTGAATGTTGAAAGCCCTGGTCACATTCCCTGCTGCCTAGGACACCCTGAAGATGTCTAAAGAATACGATTGCTTGAAAGCTATTTCGACAAGACAAATAACCCCGGTGCGGTGATGATAATACTACAATGATTCGCAATGGAGAGGTAGAACTAGAGGCTATCTGCGGTGTCCAAGGTAATATTAAGCCAGAAACTAGCAATACCTATAGGATCCCTTTCGAGGTTGTATTCGATTCTAACTAATACTATCTAGGGAAGGGCTATGGCTATGGCTACGGATACAGGAGGGGGGTTCGGATCGGAAAAAGGCTACGGATATAGGGGAGGGAAGGAAACGGCGCAACTACATTTTTTACTAACACGTTTATTAATCTCTTTTGTTTACTATTACCTGATTTGGTGTTACGTGCTGTGACATCTGACGGCTGGCCCTGCGGAGAACCAATAGGCCATGAGGCCAGGATAACTCTTGCGATCCCTGCGATAAAGCGAATGGCCGAAGAAGCCCAGGCACGAGTACTCTTTTACCCGGAGGAGGAAGGAGGCGGTAGGAGGCCCTTAAGGGGGCATATCGACAGTGGTCAAGAGTTGCTAGATGGGTTGTTTTCTGTATGAATAGAATAGCGTAATAGTTTCCTAAGCTGTAGTACGCCCCTAATACCCCTCGGGAGGTTTGGAGTCTTTTACAACGTAAGGGCTCCTTGGCGTTAAATATAACTACTACTACTAATACTACTACTACTACTATCGAAGGAAGAAGTCTAATTAGCGCCTTAGCTGATGATAATACATCGGAATTTACATGGCTATAACGAGCTCTATTTATTAAGATAAGCACATTTGATTATCGCTCGCCATGATTGCCCATGTGACTGGATTCAGGGGTTATCACCCGTAGTATATTTTCGTTTTAGACATTGGTTAAACTAGTAAGGCACGTTGATCATTGTTAGCTCTCCTATTAATATTTAAGTACTTATTAATAGTCTTGATATGTATTGAAAACGCCTTCATAATGTTCATTTGCTAAGACGATCCTTCTCTAATTCGATACACTAGTCATTCATCAACATCGCCATTATGACTTTGTATCATAAACTCTATTTTACTCGGCCTTCTTAAAGCAGGCTTGGACAAGGGAGGTATCAGTCCAGGTATTCCCGTTCTTTGTTGGAACTTCGCTGAGCTCGTAAGTCTGAGGGTCAAACGATCCCGCCGACCAGCCGACATAACCGATGTATACGTCCGCATTTTCATTAACGTAGGCGATCTGGTCACAGATGAACTTCTGGCAGGACTCCGTGTTGCCGCCTCCCATCTCCGTATTGATGGCCTGTCTCTTGTTGGTGCGCAGCCAGTCCGCGAGCGGCGCAAATGCCGTCGAGATATTGTCGGTCGTGCAGTCGGTGTGCGTGCCAGAGTTGTCGCTGTCCGAGTACTTGTGTACATCGAACACAAGCCCCGTCGTGGTGTTGTCAGGGTTCACGACGCTCAGGAGGGCGGGACCGCTCTTTGTGGGAAACGCGGCTGCGGACGTCCAGTCGTTCCCAGGGATTAAGATCGTGTGCGCAGAGCCACCGGCTGCCGTCTCGGCTTGACGGATCGCGGTCACGGCGGCCTGCACGCTCTTCGCCCAGGTGTTTATGTCGGGTACATCATGAGGCTCATTCATGAGACCGAACATAATCTTCTCCTCGGAAGCATACTTCGTCGCTAGCTGGCTCCAAAGATTTGCGAACTGGTCATCGGTGGGACCACCCTGTCCGATGATCTGCCCATTCCAGCGCGCATAGTTGTGAATCTATAATGACTAATCAGGATCTATTGCGATATTTAAGAGTTTGAAGAGGATAGATACTCACATCAATAATACAAGTGGCGCCGGTACCAAGGCAAGCTTGCATGAGCTGGTCGTACTGGCCAAGGTTTCCAGAGTCCAGTGTACCCCCTAGCTGATTATTCACAAGGAATCTAGAAACAATTGCGAGTTAGAAACAGCTATTTCTTATGAATAGTAGGTGTATTCCCTTCAGGGGGTAGTTGAGAATTCGGTTTAAGAGCATGTGGGAGCATATGGTATGAGATAGGGGGGATAGAGTTGTCATATAGAGAAACAAACGGCCCGGAAATACGTACTGCCATCCCACTGGTAGTCGGAAGATGTTCATAGAATTATCGGTTACGAAATGAGACATCTGCCCCTGTCTGAATCGGGAGTTAGCACATAGATCTTGTAGTATATGGTTGGGTTAGGGGTGTCATAGCTTACCCGTCAGGGCCACCAAGTGCTGACACGGGAGGGTACACTTTGGTTGTAACGCAAGTTCCCTAGTTACTGTTAGTCTCATTTTGATTGAAGCTATGCCAAAACGTTCTACTTGCATCTGTCGCGCAGCCGAAGTCGAAGCCAGCAATGTTGACGCCAAAGTATTGAACGCCGGTCGCTCGCTTTGGAGGTTGGCCTGAGCTTGCCTTAGCATCCATCATAGCTAGTGCTGTCAAAGGGAGAAAGGGACAAACCTATTGCCCCATAGACCCTACTCCCGTATTCTCGTGGGAGCGTTACATCTTTGGGGATGACATTCGCGCGCGTTGGTGGCAGCGCAGAGGCGCTCGCGGCTAAGGCGCCGATTGAAGCAATAGTGACCTTCATGTTGATAGAAAGACGCTGAATGTGCGATGAGAATTGTTTTCAATTGCTAGATCATGAAGTCGAAGTTGCTTGGACTTGAACTGGAAAATGTCAATCGTTATATAATCTCTTTGACTAGCCATCTTCTATCAAGGTATCGGCGTATAGCCGCTGTGAAGCTCGTGGATAGTATGCGTTCATCATATGATGTCACATTTTGATATTTCCGACCACTATATCTGGAGGCGGCGACGTCGAGCCGAGCGTGGAGGCGAAATGAAAGCCATGCCGCATCGCCAGTTACCTCATCAATCCAAAATCGGATATCCAGGCACGTAGTATAGTCAATATCAGGGTGCATGAACATGCGCTGTTCCCGTCCAAGCCGCTACCTAGATACCAGGTAGAGAACACGATATGGCTCCTTACCAATCTAGATGCGAGAGACAATCTTGGAAATGATGACTGATGTGGTGATCATAGCCTCTTCAGCACTCAACTTCGGAGCGGTATACCATTATCCTTTCCAAGGCCAGAATCAAAGTCCGGAGTTAGGCATGCTGTACCGAAGTGTACATCCCTGACTAGAACTCCGGCAAGGACGCCCCTGCGTTGAAGGATTTCATTGCATGATGTACAGTACCGTACATTAGCTTGTCTTCTGTAAAAAGCTTGATTGGCGCTAACCTGCCGAAAAGGGAAATGTGTTCGGAAGACTGAGCTTAACCAAGTCCGCCCAACTCTTCTTCGATACTTTTTAATAGCATTTATACTAAGTGGCTTAGTCGAGCAGTCTGTGTGATGTAGTTGGAGACCTAATTGTGAAATCTTGAATCGGGAACGTGCCGCCCAGAGAAGCAGTCCACGGGAGCGGCTTTTGTTCTTGGCATGACATGATAACGTTTCGGGGCGGCTCGTAGCTTTAAGCTTATACCTATTTTGGTGTGACTGGATAGGCGCATGCGTTATGCATCCTCCTCGAAAACTTAGAAGTGTATACAAATTTAGATACGCACTTAACATGTCGGCGGAAAATCTAAATACCAACCCTTTGGGGATGCAGGGGGGGTGTAGTTTTTACACAACTTGAGGGTGAAAAAAAAACTAGGTTAAGAAGTACACATTCATGCTTGTTTAAATAAGGTGCTGAATTATGCCATCATGCAGGCGAATGATGCACCCCGCTGATCCCTACAGTCAGCCATATGCCCAGATTTGACTTTCGTCAAAATTCATGTTGCAGAGCATAGTTTTCGAGAAGGGTGGCTTTATTGATGAACGGCCGTGGGGCGGCAAAGAATAATTACATTTCTCTTTACAGACCTAGGTAGTCTACTTTAACCTACGTTGTTGCTCAAGTCCGACGCGCGCCGTGCAGACCCCCTTCCTCCCCCCCCCTCGAATTCAATTCCTCACATAGACCTAGCACGTGAAGACAGATGGGCCGGGCACCGTGTAACTGTTAAAGTTGCTGTAGATATTTGCGGTGTATCCGGGGTCTGTGGCCTTGAAAGCGCCGGGAATCTTGACAGTTGGTGAAGGGGTCGTGGTTCCGCCTCCTGAGACGCTGACCTGGCCGCAGCTGATGTACCACTGGGGGGTCGCTCCGGGGTTGTGAATCGCCAAGCTTTGGATCCTCAAAAGATACTCGCCATCTGGGATACACTTGGGAATGGTCCCAGAGTAGCTACCTATTGTTTCAATTAGTAACTTCAATATAAGCCTGGAGTATTGACGGTTTCCCTACCTGTCATGGTCCATTGTGCTTGTCCACCACCAAACTTCGGGCCTGTGTAGGGCGTTAGTGAGAGCTGCGCCAGGTGTCACTTATGATCTGACATACCCCAGTCATAAATCTTGAACCAGTCTCCGCTACCGTCGTACTCAGCAGCCGTAGTAGGGGCCTTGGACATATAACTTCAATTCCGTTAGTGTCGCCCGTTCATACTTCCATTACTAGAGCTTCAAGGATATCGACTCACAGCGATACTGGGCCTTGGTGATAGAGGGCCTGGTCGAGACTGAAAGTGAACTGGTCGCCCGCGTTCAAAGCTAAAGTGCTAGTGCTTCCACCCGTGGCGCCGCCAACATTGCATCGCATATCCTTTGAGTTGAGATCTGTGGGTTCGGAATAAGCGCTCTGCTCTAGCATTCAAGCGTTTATTCACATACCGGTGACAGGCGAGTTCATGTTGGTATTGTGGCGTACATATTGGTACGCCGTGCCTTTGGCGGTACCCTTAGCCAGGGATTGAAAGATGTAGTGACCCGAGGCGGTCTGTGCAGCCAACGCCGCAGCGGCGAGAGTCGTGATGATGCTCCTCATTTTGACACGAAGTGCTGCAAATGCTAGGGTGGTGTGTAGTTCTCCCAGCTGCAGGCTAATGAAAACTAAATGACGCGGATGCTGATAGTATATATCTCTCCTCGCTGGACCTTCTGTCAAAATCGCATGCGCTCGGCTCCCTTTGAAGGGCTGAGAGCCTCCGTGGTTCTCGGTAGTTAATACCCATTACTAATGCTGTGACGCTATCCAGATTCCGTTATATGAGGACGGTCTAGCCTAGCGGCATCAAGGCTTCCAGTAGATAGGCCAAGACTGCAAGATTGGGTAGATCCTGTATAATTCAATCGGCAGTGGCATGAAAGTATTAATTCTTGAATTAAGCCTTATAGTTGTGTGACGAACCATGGTACGTTCACGAGGCGGTCATACATTAATTAACGAATAATGCGCTACCCCAGCTTTTGATCACCAGTTCAGCACAGATAACCACTCGGCATGTGACGTGGGAGGATATGTGGCAACCGGGATGAAAACAACACATTCACTATTATGTGGTTACGGCATCTTCCCTTATCAGATTCTACAATGGACCCCTTTATATAGCCATCAGCCGATGGGCTCGGTTGGTAAAGCTTGACATACTGTGAGCAGCTGGATACGAACCCAGGGCTCAGTGTTCTTAGATCATGTATAAAAAATGAATTGAACACATAAACCACCTCCGTGTTCGCGGGATTAGGCTATAAGAATTGTGTATACCTACTCACATACGCCTCTGCTTAAGCAAAAGCCATACTGCGACTACCATCCGACACGGATATAAACCGTCGTTTACCGGGAAATCCTTAAACCTTAGCGAGAGGCAACTTGTAGATTCTAGCGAACCTGTTAATATATTGGTCTCATACTTCATCCCTATCCCCTTAATGATACCATAACAAAGGAAGGTTAGGTATCCTGCTAAGAGGGTTGTTATTGTACCACGTGTAAGGTAGACACTCTCGTTTATCTGATGATCTGGAACGCGGGGGGGCTCAGATGTGGATGCTCGCGTCATAGCTGGGAACCATGACCCCATGTATATCTAAAATTTCAAGGTAAATCGCATTCACTGTACGCTTTCAATGCATTACGATAGTAGCCGGCGATAGATAGGTGGCGGTCTTGGTGCGGGATTCGGTGGCGTATCGCCACGGCGGAGCATGTGCGCATTGCTTAGGGTTATCTAGATAGAGAATCCCTGGAAAATCCCAATTGGGGCTATTAACGATTATTGTCTCTGCTTAAGTCGGAAGACGTATATGCGCGGCGGCGAAAGCCCCCGCTATACGAGGCGCAGGCGAGCATAACGTTGTTTCGGGCCTGGGAGCCGACGAGGGAGCTCAAGACATTCATTTGTGATCTTTACGTTATTCAGAGTGAAATGTAGGGAGTTGCTGATAAAGACGACGGGTAACTGATCTACTACGGGGCTTGCCGAATCAGAAGTCAAGGAGGGAGCTCTCCGAATATAGGCTGAGCAGCATTAATTGACGCATCGCTGACAGGTTTAATTAAGAGCCTCAGAAGGGGTCTTTTGCGCCCATTTATCCAGATCACGAGTCAATCAATCGCAGATTTGGCCCGCCAAGATGGCGACTCGCCGGTACTCGCTAAAGGGTAACCGACCGCTCATATGTCTCGCATAAGTCAGCAGAGCTCCATGAGCACTCGTCTCATCAGGAACATCGATATAGTCCTCTCGCTAGGCCGCTTGATCTTAGGCTCTAAGGCGACGTCGGTAACGCCGCGGGGCAGATCTCGGTTTACTTAGATGAGTTTTGATGCAGGACGACGACTTAGACGCCTGCGGGGAAACCCCAGATAGCGGAGAAGTACATACAAGTCCCGCTATAGAATTGTTCCGCTGACTGTAGAACTGTCGCCATCTAAGTGGTAACATTCAGCCGAAGTTGGTCGTGCAGCAGGTAGATCCCCCAACTTTCTAAAGATTGGGGGATGTTCTCCAATCTCTCGGTGAGGTACCGTTGCTATGTAGCATAGGGGACTATGAATCCGCCACCGACAATTACTCGTCGAAAGTCCTCCGTAAGCCTTGTCTACACTTATTCTGCTGCGATTAAATTAAAGAAACGGAAGAGACATTGAAGTTAAGTTGAAGGAAATGAAATGCAACTATATGGTCGCTCTGGAGCTGATATGTATCCCAAGCTGACGGGTGTCTATAAGCAATCTAATCAGGACCAGACCGATGTAGTTGAGCCGCTTGGCTTCCAGACCTAGTCGGCCTATGCTTCCGAGTTTCATTTCTCTCGTGATATTCCCCGGATTGCTATTGCTTCCCGGCTGTCAGCGTCAGGCGTCTATCGCCTATTCTAACCAGTCGGATATCCCATCAACTGGCTCCGCGATTAAACAACCTGCGCAATTGTGTCTCTCTTCTTCCTTGCCGGATAGTAGACTGCTATATCCCATGCGGGCTACAGAATGAGCCACTCAGTATGCCGGCTCAGACTTCCGGATCAGGCCAAGGCCTTGCAGTCCTCGAATTCCAGCTACGAAGTTCCTCGGGATGTGGCTAGCCCTGTGGCATTACCGGAAGTGCGGAACGAGCCCAGGCCCCCCCTGATTAAAGGTTGCCATGTTATTAAATAGGGTCGCGAACCACGCCGTCTTTTCAAGGAGACGGTGGTTCCTCTATCTTTTGGTACTAGACGCTTCCTCATTGGCCTCAAGATGCCGAGCGTTTCACGCATCGCGACCGCTATCCTAGCGGCCGCTGCTTGTAAGTGAAAGCAGAAATAACCGTGCTGGGGCAACCCTAACCATTGATAGCAATTCGAACATGTCTCGCACAGGACCCGGTCCCATACACGGATCCCGGCACGGGAATAGAGTTTGGAACATGGGAACAGGGTGACATGACTATCGGCCTGGCGCTCCCTGGCGATGCCCTAACGACCGACGCGACCGAGTTCATCGGCTATCTAGTACGTTGACGAGACACCGCGAGGGAGATGCTGAAAGATTATGGGCTGAACGTATCACAGAAATGCTCAATCGGCTGGTGTGGCCTCTCTTACGGACAGTCCGGACAGATGACCCAAGCTCTGCTGATGGTTGCCTGGGCCAATGGAGATGAAGTCTTGACATCATTCAGATTCGCGACTGGATATAGTTTCCCCGACGAGTATAAGGGGCCCGCTAACCTCACGCAAATTTCGTCTAAAGTAACCGATACCGGCTTCGAGCTCATATACCGGTGTGAGGGATGCTTCTCTTGGGACCAGGACGGCGCAACGGGAAGCGTGTCTACCAAAGAAGGCTTTCTCATTTTCGGCCGCGCTTCCGGCAAGGTCTCCCCTACCGACCCTTCATGTCCCTCGACGATGACCGTGAAGCAGCATGAAACGCAAGGCCAGTTCGGCGTACCTCTAGAGACTCTCGTGAAGCCGTCGTATGGTACCTGGACTGCACTGCCAGGGAAGCGGGTGACTGGGAACTGTGGCACGCCTGACCCTGGCGATCCGGCACCTGGTCCAACACCTGTTTGCCATCCGGAGATGAGTAACCAAACGTTTGATTATATCATTGTCGGTGGTGGAGCTGGTGGTATCCCTATGGCCGATCGACTCAGTGAAAAGGGTCACAGTGTCCTCCTCCTCGAGAAAGGTCCCGCGTCACTAGGCATGTGGGGTGGAAACATGAAGCCTCTTTGGCTCGAGAAGACAGACCTTACTCGCTTCGACGTGCCCGGCCTGTGCAATCAGATCTGGGTTGACTCCGCCGGTGTCGCTTGCAAGGACACAGATCAAATGGCTGGGTGTGTCCTTGGTGGTGGCACCGCTGTGAACGCCGGACTTTGGTGGAAGGTAATATCATACCTTAACCATATTTCGAACAAAATGAAGTGCTAATAAATAACAGGCCAACCCCAAGGACTGGGACGAGAATTTTCCCGCCGGGTGGCATGATACTGATTTGAAGGCGGCCACTCAGAAGGTCTTCCAGCGTATTCCCGGAACGACGAAACCCTCCGTCGACGGCAAAGTTTACCTATCGCAGGGAGTCAACACTTTGAGCTCTGCATTGAAGGCTGGCGGCTGGACAGGACTTGACGTCCCCAACAACTCTCCCGGCGCCAAGAACCGCACATTTGGCCCTACGACGTACATGTTTTCAGGAGGTGAACGTGGGGGCCCGATGGCGACGTACCTAAAGACAGCAGCCGAGAGAGACAATTTTCAATTGTGGATGAACACGCCAGCTCGCCGGGCTCTTCGAACTAGCGGAACTATAACCGGAGTCGAGCTAGATTGCACGGTCGGAACCGACAAGTACGGCACGGTCTCCGTGACCCCCGGTACCGGACGGGTCATTGTGTCTGCTGGAACATTTGGCTCTGCTAAATTCTTGATGCGAAGTAAGCTGAACCTTGCCCCTCCCTTTGCCTCTTCCTTGTCTCTAGGCTGCAGTCGCTAATCTCTACCAGGTGGAATTGGCCCGCAAGACCAACTGGAAATTGTTAAGTCATCGAAAGATGGCCCAGCAATGATTGGAAACGACTCGTGGATCAACCTGCCCGTTGGATACAATCTGGTTGACCACGTCAATGTGAGTATACTCAGACAACTCGGTGGTTACGCTGCTGACATTTTCCCTTTTGCAGACCGATACCTTTATCACCCACCCAGACGTCGTCTTTTATGATTTCTACGAGGCTTGGACAACGCCTATTCCTTCAGACCGATCAGCGTACCTTTGTGAGTGGAAATAAATACCTGTTTGGCCAGTGTCCTAACTTCGTTTAGCCCAACGCAGTGGTATCCTCGCGCAGTCCGCACCTAACATTGGGCCTGTGGTATGTAACTTTCTTCTCTCAGCTATGCAATCTTGAGCCGAATCGTGTAATAATTTTTTTCCTGCAGTTCTGGGAAGAAGTCACAGGAGCCGACGGGAAGACACGCCAATTCCAATGGACAGCGCGTATTGAGGGAGCCGACCAGACTGGCAGTAATAGTAAGCACAGCCAATATAACCTGGGACTCGCTTGCGGGCCATAAACTTACTATGAAAAAGACACGATGATTATGAGTCAATATCTCGGTCGAGGCTCTACCTCTCGCGGACGTATGACGATCCGGCAAGGGCTGGATACTTTTGTATCGGACCCCCCGTACCTTAAAGATGAGAACGACAAACTCGCCGTTATCGCTAGTATTGATGGTCTCCGCAAGGCCCTCTCGTCATATCCGGGACTTAAATTCTCGTTCCCCCCCTCGAACCAGACCGTGAAGGATTATGTCGACGGCATCGTCGTGAGCGCGGCCAAGCGTCGCGCAAACCACTGGCTTGGTAAGCCCCTCCTCCATTCCACTCTTTTCTAGTGTTTAGCCAACATAACCTTGGACTTAACTAATGTTTTCACACTCACAGGTACCAATAAGATGGGTCTGGATGACGGTCGAAAGGCAAATGGCACTGCGGTCGTGGATCTAGACACCAAGGTCTATGGAACGGACAACCTCTTCGTGGTCGATGGATCTATCTTCCCAGGCATGGTTACGGCGAACCCCTCGGCGATGATCGTGACGGCGGCCGAGAACGCCGCTGCGAGGATACTGGCGCTCAAGAACGGGCCCAGGACCAAACCCGTTTCCCGGAAAAAGGGTGCTGTCGTTATTGCGCTCTAGTCCTTCATCACTGGCCAGTCCGGGAATACCATTAGCATTTGTCTCTCGGTGCATGGAATATGATGGGGTATACACATGATGTTCCTAGCATTTACATAGAGAGCAAGATATATAGTGGTTATTGTACATACATACAGCTGTTATATCAAGAAAAGTTTCTTGGAATAATATACAAGACGTGAAATATTGATATTCTTTTGATTCGTCGTGTTCGTGCATTCAAGACGTCGATAACTTCTAACAATTCTTTAGTGAGAGAGGGAGAGGGCCTCATAGGCCTTGCGCGCCGGACGAAAATAAACTCTCAAAATAGGTCGTGTCAAACCCCTGAAATGTCCACTCGTCAGCCTCGGCTGCGAGCTCCGGATGGGCGAGCTGTGCCTGCGACCACTCGAACTGCATCAGAGGAGCGAAACCGGTGACGTCGTGATACCCGCCCAAGTCGTGGCTGAGGTCCATAGGAAACGACAGAGAGTGAGATCCCTCGGCACCCGGATCTCCTTCGGCAGAAACAGAGTGCTGATCTGCGGGTGTACTCCAGTCTGCCGTGGACGGCTGAGTAATGTGGGAGGGCGTGGGATATGCCGGAAAATTGGCATATTCGTGTTGATTCGGCGGTATACTCGGAGAAGTCGACTTGGGCGTGGCGCTAGTGCTAGTGTTGGTGTTGGAGGTCAGCGCCGCATGGGCGTGTGGCTGCACATCGTGTTGGGAAGGTTGGTTATGGGCCGAGGGATTAATATTGATCGTTCCCAGGTACGGAATCTCAAGGTGAATCGCCGGGACTTCGCTCGCACCTTCATTGCCTCCCGCCTGACCGCCGCCGCCATTGGCCAAGAGATCTGGGTTTAGCAAAGGTAAAAGGCGGCCAATTACGCAGGCCGCGTCCCGGGCGAGCTTATCACCATTCCGGTCGGCCATCTGCTGAAGTTTATCGCGCGCTTCTTGAATTAGCGCCCGATCCGCTTCCCGCTTCAAGGTTGTGCTCTGGTCCCGTGCTTGTAGCTTCGGGTCCAAGTATCCGAGAAGTAGTGTCATGGATGCCGTTAAGGCACCGTAATCCGTATGTCGACACGCATTCGACGCCTTGTTCATCTTGCGGAACACTAGGAATGTGCGCAAGAGCTGCCGCGACGAACTTACGCACGTCGCCTTACTGTAGTCCCAGCGCCGCTCCTTGGGATCCCTGAGCATGAAGGGAAGATGGAGCAGGATGAGAAGGTTGTGGTGGTTCATTTGTAACATCAGTTGCGTCACTACGAAACCCAGAGTCAGTTACAGCCATCCAGAACATGATCGGTACCCGGAACAAGAAGAAACGCCAACGAGTTCTTACTAGCGCGCATACGTTCTATCGGCCCGACATTTGCCACAGCATCGACTGGCGGGAGTTGCCAGAAGTCCGACGCGATGCTTCGTGCCGCCGTTTCAAGATCGCAATCAATTGCCTGTGTCATACTAAAAGACGGGTCTCCTTTCGTACTATTCCGTTTAATAATTGCGCCCATAACAACTGTGTGTTGTTTTTCCAGCCTGTCCGTCGCTTCATCGTCGGCGTCGTCCGTTAAAAAGGAGTTGTCGTCCGTGCCAGCAGGAAGGCCAAGAAGAAGGGACAAGTACCGGTCCGTAAAGTTAAGTCGGAACCAAAGAGCCTTTGCCTTGATTAGTGTCGAGGGATTAGCCGCTGGATCGGCAGACTTGAGCGGCTTGTCACCCCATCTATCGACACCCATAAGCTGAGCGACCGATATTGCGCGGCGAAGCATAAGCCAAGACTTGCGCAGGTTGCCCGCATTCCCATGGTACAGTGAGATCAAAACGAGAGTTTCCAGACCTTCCGCGTACCCGACTAGGTCGTCATTGTAAGCTACCATTTCGGTGACCGCAACAACAAACTTTCCCATCATACAGCGGGTTGAACCTGTTGTGGCGAGCTTAAGCGGAGTCTCAGGCTGGATCTGTTGGATGCAGTTCGTGAGCTGCATGAGCCGCCTCGCAAGCACAGTTGGATGCGAGGTCGGCGAGGGGGTAACGCGTAGGGACGATGCATCCTCGGTTTTTCCGGAAGCTATATCACGGTATCGACAGAAGAAATTTATGACGAAGCTAGACGCCGGGCTCGCCGCGGTGATAGCATCGATGTCTTGTTGACAGGGGAATAGATCGTGCAATGTCTTAGAGACTTGGGTATACTTCGGCCCCAGAGCTACCGGCTCATGAAGGCTCGAGGCTGGTGTTGGGATGTCAGCCGCCGAGGGGCATGATGCAGCAGGCGCCTTGCCGTTCTTCCGAAGGGGCGCCAGCACCTGGAACATAGGTGGCTTGCCAACCATGAAGGGACAATCAGCGCCGACCGACTCCGGATCAACAGCGTCGGCGGCCGAAGCGGGCGAAGCGCTCGTGGGGCGCCCTTTGCTAGAACTATAAGAGTCCGGCATGATCTTCTCAACCAGCTTCTCGAGCATTTCCTCAACGCGCCCTAGCCGTTGGGTCACGCGCCGGTCAGGCGCTGAGGCTTGCTCGTCGGCAAATTCCTGGCTCACGCAATTGGTGCCGCGAGACTCGCAATTGACGCAGATCGCGGCATCTTCTGAAGCGTATAGACAGCGAATCTTGCGTCTTCTGCCTATTCGTCGGGTTTCGTATCAAAAACTGCCTCCCGGTACTTTACAAGAGGTTCGGACTTACATTCCCAGCAACTCCGTGTACCTTTGCGAACTTTCCTCCGCTTCGGCTCTGGGGCAGTTCCGTCCATACTGCGAACCGGGAGGCCTCTTTCGTTATCCATCTTGAGGAAAAGGTACGCAATTACACCAGACCAGGGACGGAACTTAATTATTTTTAGACGTAAAGGCAGTCTCAATATTCACGCGCAGGTACCGGACGTGAAACCATAAATGAATGTAGTATCGCTATTGCGCAATAGACATCAACAGCCATGAACAGTATCAAATTGCACATGAGGCAACAGGAAACTCAAACCCACACGTATGATCATTCATCACCAAAACCAAGGTAAACGTATACCTAGGTACGCGATCAATGATGGTTGAGGAACGATGAACACCTTGATAATCGGCGCCAAGATTTTCGGCCGAGTTTCGGTCGAATTTGTCAGCGCTGGATAGCTTGGCGCTCCATCACACGATTCAGTCGTCCGAGCGGACGAGTTTCCTTGAGCTGGCCCTCTGCCCCTATCAATCCCCAACTCCGACGAATCTATCTACTGCAACCATAATATGTATATTCAATCAGATGCTAACTACGTAATCATAGGTCATATATATGCTCAAAGTACGTTTCTCGTTGCCAATCACAGGCTCAGATACTCACAATCACGAACTATAATTCGGACCTAGCTACAACTTGGGCGAGGCATATCTCGGGCGCGCGTAAACAAAAGCAGCACAATGAATCCCGACAGTCACGTGCCTCAGCACTTCAGACCTCAGTAGTCTTGACAGACTCATTGACCATTCAATTGGTCTCTCTGAGCCAGGAGACATTTTGGAGTGTCTAAGATGGGAGACACAATCTCTGCTCCTCAGGGATAATAGACGAATCATCCTTGTCTAACAAACACGCAGAACAGATCGGTCGATCTATGCTATAGATAACCAGGCGCACTGCCCCATGCCGTCTCCCAAACACGATGTTCGTCTACGTGATCCGACAAATTCGCCCAATGTACGTAGGGGTTGGGGCCTGCCACACTTCCCCTCATCTCGACAGCCTGCTATCAGTATATCACAAAGAACAGTCTTGCTGCGGTGTAAATAAGATACTAGGTCGGCCTATGCCTAAAGACGAATCAGCAATCACCACTCGCCTCGCTTATGATGCACGTAGCCTCTTCAAACTGAAGACGTAGTGCGCCCTGGAAGCCCGGCCCGGACGATTCCGGGGATATTTTATATCTCAATTTGGACTGCTTGAGTATTTGGTGGGCCACGCAGGCGAATTGAAAATCTTCTCTAGTTACGCTGTGTTCCCAGCGATCCTTGGCATGGGGAGCTTTAGACTTAGGACTATTCAATGCGAAACATATGCGGCTTATTGACTACACTTGACCTGTGGTGACCCATCAAGTGCGGCCCCTTCTGGTATGCCTCTAGATCTACCGCCCCAACTGCCGCTCTTCTATACGGCATCTTCTCGGGGAATTTTTATACCCAGCAGTAGAGCCATGCCAAGTCTACCTTGAGGCCTTGCTGTTGAGTAACCGCCTATCTCTCTAGCGTGTCGGCGTATGTTCTATCCGTCTTAGCAACCAAATGAAAGTCATGAATGACATGGACGCCGAACCCACAAACTCAGCTTGCGATGCACAAGTGCCTAACACACAAGACTAATACACTATCTGTCGTGGCCTAAAGCCTATGAGGTGACAGAAACCGAGTGACAGCATGCATCTAACCGAGCCGGTTTCACCAAATCTCGGAGAAGGCTGCGTGCATATTTCATCGACTTACAGTCCAGTCCCCGCCCAAGGGACGGGACACCTCATCTCTGTGGACTGGGAAGTGAGAGCAGGAACTTGGAAGTGAGTTTGAATTCACAGGAAATTAATGTCGGCCTAGTGGCATATGAGCTGCCCAACTATCACCAAGCTCTTCGTCGATGGAAAATCACACCCTGGTGTGCAAGCGCAAATGCCCGCTTATATTATGCGCTGCGGTATCGAACCCTCTGGCCCTCTGGCCCTCGAAAGCAGCTAAGGTATTGCCATGTCAAGCAGCCAAAGGGGGACCGCATCAACAACGGGAGGATAAAGAAGGGAGCAAGGGTCAACTAATCATATTTTACAGAGGTTGAGAATTACCTCATCGGTGTGGAATCGAGGCTGTCGCACGCCTTGTTTTTCCATGTGAAAGACACAAATCCAATCGAGTGTGGGATTCGACTTGGGATGACGTGGCTGGAGCTTGGATGCTT
This sequence comes from Nemania abortiva, assembly GCA_022578505.1. Lineage (NCBI taxonomy): Eukaryota > Fungi > Ascomycota > Sordariomycetes > Xylariales > Xylariaceae > Nemania > Nemania abortiva. The sequence goes on from MU392575.1 coordinate 204,821, forward strand.
ATTGGGAGCACAGCAGCCCATGGCTTGTCTGAGACAACTCGGGGAATTTTTTCGTTGATGTACAGACACGGGTGATGCAGGTGGTGCGAGGTTGTTGTGTGACTCTCTCGGTGCGTCCACCAACTAGCAACAAAGAAGTGAGCATATACAGCAAAGCATCTATTGACGGGAATACGGTATTACAATAACGGTGTGAAGGGCTAGCCGCTTCAGGTGGAACAGTAGAGAGTACATCCTACAAGGTAGGAACATATTAGGCTAGCTCCTATATAATATACCAGTTATTTAGTGATATCATGAGATGCTAAATAGATGTTGCACGAATTCTAGGGATTAGACACCATTAACGGCCGGATGTCCAGGTCGTAGTATCCCTTAAGGGACCCCTTGGGCGTAGGTGAGAGCCTTGATGGATCGATTGGGTTTCCGTCGTGATTCTGGGCCGCGGGAGGATAGCTGGAGTGACTACCTGTGTGTCCACCACAGAGGTTCAAGAGGCTACTTACAACGGGGAATACCAATATCCATAACGGCGAGCACAACGACACCTAATCGGCCATTGATCTATTGTTATGATGACATGCCACGATCCCTACTCATGATGTCCACTGTATGTGACCACACCAAGACATCAAGGTTACAGCGGAGAAGAGCTTTGTATATAGGACAAAAATACTAGTTTTTTAAGTCTCATTGTGCAACGAGAAGTATCTAGGATGGGCCTATACATCGACCACAGGATTAGGGATCGGGGAAGGATTCCAAGACTACTGGGCCATGATATCTCACACTACACCATAGTTCAGCGCTCATGTTTGAATGAGTCACTCTATTCTAGTGGAACAAACCTTAGATCATCCTATTCAATCGGGCGTAATTTTGGGTTGAAGGTGACGACTGGGTTGAAGCTACGAATACGCTGAGAAGGGGAAACGTGTCCTTTACCAACAGCATCAGCAATTTGGACGTTTCTGCTCATTGAAGCACATGATACTCAACGTCCCTCCCTTCATGAATGTGTATTTCCAATTTGATTCGATAGTATCTAGTAAGTACCACCTTCGTATCGATATCGAGGCAACATTTCAGGCAAACAAGCAACTATGGGTCACCAAGCAATGCTGTGCCACCGAGCTATTTTCCTGACATCATGAGTTTGTCTGATTCGAGCGGCCATTGTCTACCAAGCCGCCCTATCACAGCGCTAAGAGCCGTATTGGCGCGTAAACTGCTTGCCTACCATTTCCTAGAATACAACCTTCGACTATGATAACGTTAAACTTATATTTGAGGCAAGCTCACCTTAAGCCCCTTTAGGATATTAAAGAATACAAAATTATTTTGCTCAATTATAAGCTCCCTTATGTTCCTCGGAGGTGCAATTATTTACGACTAGCGCCCTCGGACACATTGTACTACGCGGATAAATACTCATCAAGTCTTCGTCTCAACGTGAGTGCGCACAATGATGTTGAATCTACAGACGGCCGCACAGCCGCCATCCTACGAGAACATGTAGTATGATGAACTAGTCGTCCTGGTTTAGACATTAGATCGTTAGACAGTAGAATTATGGATAAACCGCTACCACCAATATCTAACAACCAACTCGACCCCTGAAAGATAAACGACTCTTGAACAATAAGGGTTCCTCAACTAGTCGGTCTTTACCCCCGCTCCCCCCGTGCTCCCAACAATAGTCGTCCCCGGATCCTAATGGCCGAACTAGTAGCCTCATGACCGACAGATCTTTGGCGCCGTTAGTTCGAGGCTAATTCCTTGGAATGATCATGTAAATGTACCTGCACCAACCATAGGCGTAAGGCGCTTAGTGTGTGGTTACGCGGGGGCTTGGGACGGTACCATCTGCCCCTATCCATGCTGTTTCATTTGCTCATCTCAGGGGCTTAGACGTTCGACGGGAAGGTGAGGGTAAGGCAGAATCCAATAGTTTAGGTGTTGTTGTAGGTTGCCTCCGAGCGACCACTCCGAACACAACATACCATCCCGTCTATCGACCATCTTACTCATGCAGATTGACGAAGATCACTTATGTAACGCCACCGAAGCAACAAACACCTAGCTGGTAAAAACGCTACACTGTGTACATCAAGGCATACTGCGCGTGATCACGGCTCTTCCCGAGAACTATGTAATTGCATCTAGGTTCCCAGTATTACGCATCCCCCCTAATTCCTCGCGCTACGTGAACCCAATTACGGGTATTTCACCCTGGGCAAAGCGTGTAGATCTCCGCCCAGTAAAGTGGTCACCGCATTCTCTTCAAAAGGCGCTAGCGCCAATTAGATGCGATATCTAAGTTGTCTTGAACCTTTACTCTTCCCAACCACCTTAGCCGACATGCCTAGACTATGGGCAAACTTGGGTCACAGCACGATGGGTAGAGAATAACGCGGCTACACTGGGCTAATCTCAACCACGTGCTGGCCAAACAACAAACGGCGTTTGGAAAATCAGCATTAGTTCCAGACGGAGCAGTTTCAAACGAAGCGACGATGCTCCGACCGGAATGAAACCTAATAGGATCTTTACGGAACAAAATTATTGAGGTTGATAGAACTCTATGATGCCGTTTCTTTTGTAGGAGGTGTAGCGAAATATTAGGTTATGTAAAAAAACGGCTGTCCTTTGCGCGCAACAACTAGACGGGTTGATGGGTTGCGCATCGGATCGAGTTGAGACTAATAGATGTTACTCGGGAGTGAATCCGAGTTTGAGATGCCTCTCTTGGCCGACACCATCGGCACAGCCCCATCCCTGCATTCCAACTTTTAAGCTACAGGTACCTTAATGTGTCCACCCACTTAGAATACCCGGTAAAGAACTCCCTGGAAGCCCTGGAAGGAGACCCTGATCCTGGCCCTGAACCTGCCTAAACCCGGACCCCAACCCCGACCCAGCGAACTACTGAGGAGAGGTCGCAGCACTAGTGGATGAAACAGGCCTTGTTAATCGCCGTAACACGTGCTTCTGGAACAAGTTCTGGACCTTAGACCCGGCTGCGACAATCTCGATACCCAGTGAAACACGGATCACAACCTCGACAAGAACGACACCACCTACACCTACTGTACACCTACAACTACATAGAGGTACTACTGTACTGTAAGCAGCACACTCACATAAACCTTCGCACGCTAAGGAACTCTAGCTCTCTAGGTCGCGCTCCTAATTCTGGGCATACGGCGTACCTCATACTTCAGGTAAATAAGGGCGCGCTGCATATGCAATCGCCTGCTATAGACTTTAGATGACTACATAGTACGAATGGCGGAAAGCTTACTTAACAATACGTAGCCTCATAACGCCAAAATGCGGCCTTAATTGGGTGTAGGGAGTATCCCGGGAGGGCGGGCCAATCGCATCAGTTGGCATCTCTGCCCTAAATAGTACATCTCGGTTAGTAGAAATATATTCCGGGTAAGACATTTCCCTACACCAGGTACGTTCGCAACACTTGACCGATATAGATATAATTGTTACTAGATATAACTGGGTTCCCAAAGTCTCGATATAGGTTAGGTAGGAGATATCCTAAAACCAAACTTCACTAGCGGTAACTACCCCTACACCCCATCCGTACCTAATTAGCAGTAGGGAAGTACTGTACCTAAGTGATAGTTCAGGGGATCAGTACCTGCATGCATTACCTAAGTAGCTGTAGTGGGCCACCTGTCAGCTACTAAACTGCCGGGCCGCTGCTTGCCCGCATCTGCCGCTCAAAGTACACAATACACAATACCTACACTACTTCATATTTATACACCAACAGATCTCCCTCTACGAAGGTATTGGCTGTATTTATCTACGCACACCTACGAAGTATTTGATGAGAGTAAGCGTCGGCAATTAGGGCTCCTGTAAGTCGGCTGCAGATGGTAATTCCATGGTAGCTTTGGCAGTCGCGTCAAACAGGTTTCAAGCAACAATCCGGGTCTCAGCTGGTAGATCATCCAGTTTCCCTTGAACTCCCCATGCTTAAATGATGGATTGCCTACCGACGTACATACTCGGTAGATATTCGGTTGCAAACATGCTACCGTTTTGCCTGACCGACTAAATCACGTGCTGTCCTAGTACGCATTATCGCCGTTCTCTAATCAGTAGCTCTAATGTAGGAGCGAAATTCACTTGCGGCTAGTTAGAGCATGGGTCATCATGTCAGTCAGAGGTACACAATAGGTACATGTATTCACCCACTAGCAACAAAACCTACTTTACTCTATTTTATTGTCATTTTGATCATCTGCTATGTACTCACCAATTCCACCTGTCTAGCGGTCACTATCGTAATTGCTTCATTATTGGTATAACGTCGCATGCGTGCAGAGCCAGGGCCGTGGGTGTGTGGCGCTGAATATCTCGATATTCGGGTTCAGACTAGTCCATACGACATTTCTCATTGGTCGGGACGGTTGTATGGGGTTTCAAGGGTCAACACAGGGTGTCTTAGCTTGCCGGACAACACAGCATACCTGGTCGGTATGGCATTGTTTGAGGTTCGCGTGCGCTCGTACCCCGGAAGGCTGTGCGACGTGTGAACATTTGGGGGTCTGATTGCGCCTGGGTCGGCCAAACCGGGATGCTGAGTGAGTCCACTCTTCAAGAGATCTTGGGCGAGCCGTTGTAACTACAGAAGCCCCTCTCTCCCTACATGTAGACTAGGTATCTCCCTCCTCCCCGCGGACCCAAATAAGCGTTACCTACGGCACCCCACCGGGCAGATCGCATCGTGGCTGCCGCGTCGGGTTGTTACTCGCCTACTTGCCTGCATGTTAGGCGTGTAGGTATCTAGATAGGATCTAGCCTAACTAGGTAGGAGACTCTGTTTCGTGCTACTTACTTTGATACGTAGTACCTGTTGCGCACCCAAGTCCGCCCAAGTCGCCAGGCTAGTGTTGCTGCGGGACCAGGTAACTAGGTACCTAATAAATTATTGCGAACTCTTGAGCTGTTCTTACAGTACTACGTACGTGCTACCATCTTAACCCACCTCCTCGACCATTTTAACTTCAGACGGACTGTCTCTAGCCTTGGTATAACCTCTGCGGATGCTGCCTTGCCGCCATGCCCCGCGTTCATCCGCGAGTGAAAGTCCATCTCTCAACAAGATGGATCCCAGTCACTCGGTACAAAGTGGAAGGAGGTAGGTAGACACCTAAGTGTGTAGGTAGGTACTTGATGTTCATCTGTCTGGGTAGGTAGGTATAAGAGTATAATAGTAGCCATCTTATTGGCAAGTTGCGTTGCTCTTCGTCCCCTTTCATCGCACCGCGGACTTCATTCACACTCACTCGCCCACTCACCCACCTGCCTTGGTTGGACCTCATCATCGACCTATCTATACTATCTATATCTAGGTAAGCAAGCAAGCAGTCGATCCTGATCTACTCCGGGTCGGCCTCAAACAAAACGTTTTCTCTCCAAGAACCAAGAAGCTGTATCAAACTTCGGTGCCCCGTGGACCAGGTGCCCTCGGGCTAAAACACTCGCAGTTTTCGAACTTTTATGCATTTAACACAGCCTCTACCTCTTGGCTATCTGCCATCCCGTCCCCCCTCCCGTCCCCTAATCTCTTTCTACAGCCCGTCTAATACTTACGACTAGCCTTAGAACGACTCTATCCCGACTTGGAACTAGTTGGCCCAAGTTTCGGGCTCCTTGGACACTGCAACCACTGGGTCGCGAGGATCGAAACGGGGCTGCGCCGTGATCGACGTCTCAAGAGCGAAAACACAAAGCACGCTGCCGTTGCTCTTCGGCCTACCCGCTTGCATCACAGGAAAGCTAATCGGTATGTACCGAAACCAGCCTGTCTCCTAGTAGGAGCATCTACCAAACACTCCATAATCTGCCTTTCACTTTCTCAGGCTTTCTACTGTTCAATACCGTTCGACATTCCAATGATATCTTTCTTCTGCCTCTGTCTTTTAGTCCTCCTTTCCGTTTCCTATTGCTCGGATGTTACTACGTTATGAAATTGTGTACCATATCCTCTATGGTCCTGATTAGCTTCACACCCATATGTCCGTCCTTCATATGATAGAGCGTGAGGCCTAAGATCCGCTCGCTAACGATTGATGGTCTACAGAGCGGTATTCCATTATAAAGAAGCACACTGCCTTCCCCGCCGCTTTAAAGGGGCGAACTGGGCGTGTACAATCGGCTTGGGGGTAACTTCCACGTCGGCTACTCAAGTCCTAGAGAGGCAGACCTAAGAACATACCGTGAATAGCTTCCTTCAACCAGTCCTAGCGGTTTACAAATATAGCCCGTTTGGTTGACTAGGGGACTTGGATGACCTATCTATCAACTAACCTATCAACGCGACAACATATCACCCTGGTGCTTATACTACGACACGTCCTCCACAAAACCCTTCTTACTCTTTCTAATACATTTCCACAATTTCTCAACTCCGATACGACTCAATGGATATCACGAGGCTGCTTGGGGAGGAGGACTCGGCTGCCCACGGCCAGGACGGGGTGAGAAGGACGTCCACGTCGAACCAAAACTCACTCATGCCCGGCAATGAAGATAGAGGGAAATCGTCACCTTTAATTGAAAATCCGCCGCGCTACGGGTCGCCGACACACCCACGGACTCTGGAGGGGCCATTTATTCTGAGGCATAGAGCTCCGTGGGATGCAAACGGCTATTCAATGCCGCTGGATCGCCCCGGTGCTGAAATATCACCCCGGCCGGAACAAACACCACCGCTGTCACACGTCTCATCCGGAGAGGCCGCAAGCCCAACATCGCCAAAACATAGGTTAACGGATAGCCAAAGTACATTTGCTTCATATAATACACCACCGTCGAGCGCAGCACACTCCCGGCTCTCCTCAATATCTACTACTGGGTACGAACAAGTCATGGGTAGCGCGCGTGATGATTCCTCGCCTAGGCTGGGGCCGTTTGTGGACGCCCGTGACATCACCAGGTATGTATTACGATTCGTTATTATATTGTCTAAACCCCCATAGACAACTGTCATTTCAGCACCAGTTGAGGGAAAAGTGGTATGGATAGGAACCCGCCTTGATTATCTATCCTTTACAACTCCGATCAATCTTTCATCTCTCTATCTGAATTCTAATTCAGTACTAGCATCAAAGGATCACCTCACAGCTCCGGATACTTGATCCCAATCGGCATCGATACATCCAAAGCTCATAAGAGAACCGCGTCGGCACCCGACCCCCCAGGCGTCATTCCCTTCCAATCCACTAATCCTGTATCCCCTTTCAGCAAGAGACGGGAAGGCCACGACACGGGGAAGCATGTCACTGAGGCCTTTATCCCCCCTACAACACCTCGTTACGACGGGTGTAGGTATAGCGACCGGGAGTGCGAGACCGATTCACCTCTTCGCAAGGCCATATCGCACATCTTTGGGCGCAACAAAGTATGTACCAGGATGATACCCGAGAAATTTTGGGTACATATGTGCCGCAAACACTACCAACGCTCCCGATACCGCTCCGGGTGCGAATATGCAAACCGCCAATGCGAGCTTATTATCGAGCAAATTAAGCTCGTTGATGACTGGAGCGAGGAGAACAAGAGAAAGGGAGGAATTGTGATTAAAAAGGGTTGGCAATTAAGCATGCGCAAGCGTGAACAGAATCGTCTCGCGACATTAGACAGAAAGAGATCTCACTGCGAGACCGAAATGGGCGATAAGCACAGCAGCACTCAAGACAGCGCGGAGGTAAACGGCACTGCTTTGCCCGACTGGCTGAGAGAGAAATGCGGCGACCACTATTATAGCACGGCCGAGATCATAACCTTCATGGAACAACTCCAACAACAAATTAAAGAGGAAAAACGTTCACAGATACCTGACGTAGAGATCCTGCCTGACATCGTGCCTGACAGCGCGGAGGGTACGAAACCGAGGACAACCAACAATCGGCAGACACCTAACTGCACGACACACAAGCGATCTAAGTCACACAATTACAGCATGGGCATGCGCACCACAGCGTACACAACCCCAAGGGGACAACCTAACCCGCTGCCGTGCTGGAATGATGCAAACTCTATATTCCCCGGCGCCGATAATTCCAATCACCCTAGTTTAGCACATCGGCCTCCTTTGCTTCAGTATCCTCGATTCCCGGAGAACTGCCCCGAACAGTCCTTTAGGAGCCCACGATACGGCTATCATATTCCAACATCACGTCCACCTGTACAGCGGCGTAATACAAATGCCCCAAGCCCCGGCCGCATTGCGCACAACAGATCCGTCTCCGAGCATGCCTTACCAACCGTGGATTTTACTTTCCGGCCAGGCGGACCATCGCCGCAGCACAATCTCCGACCGATCAACCCTGAGCTAAATTATGGATTGCCATCCGCAAATAACTATCCTCCTATTCCTACTCCCGGCTTTCCTCACCCGCAAAATGACTGGCAGGATCAGAATTCTGCATACAATCCTCAGGGGATACCGAGACATACCCGGCACCAAAGCACTCCGGATCCAGCTGTTTCTTATTATCCATCTTACCCATACGACAATAACCAATATCAAGACCATCTAGGAATGAACGGTCGCACTCATTACCTATCCCAATACTCACAAAGGCATAATAACCCAATCCTCGAAGTTCCGGAGCCTGAAAAGCCAATACCTGGACAGCCGGGACTTGAACAACCAGAATATCAACAGTCAGGGCATCAACAACTAGGACATAGGCAAACAGGATCTGAACAGCCCGGACCCGGACAGCCTAGGCCTGGATACCCGTATCCAGGGTTATCCGACAATAGGCGATACTGCTAACGCCTCCCCAGAAGTGCACCAATATTTCCAGGCAAGCGCTATCCTATTATTCTTATTCTGTGTTAATTTCTTTCTATCCTGATCCGTCACTTTTCGTGTACCACCAGCATGACTATTTTATCACGACCTTTATCATGATTATTATTACGTTCCCCAATTCCTTTGGGTGGATAGAAAAACAGTTCTTATTGATCACGGAGTTATTAGACGGCATCTGGACTGTACCAACATGCATTGCAAGGAGTTCGAGTAAACGGTTATCGTGACTAAGCGAGGAAGATACCCAATCCGCTCCTGGAGGCTCGGACCAGTCGCACTAGAGGACGTGAGACAAGGAAAAAAAGGAGAAAAAATAAAATGACAAAAAAGAAAAGCAGACGAAAAAAGATTTTGGTTTCATTCATTCATTTTCGAGGTGGGCGCGATGGTTTCTTGATTTCGACGTAGGGATTCGGTTTGCTTGGTACTTGGCCCCTTTTCCTTGTGTCTTTCACCCAATGGGGCCCCCATGCCCCTTCACACCCCCTCGGGTAGCGCGGAATGTCTTGCGGTGGGCTTATCTGTTTTTGATTGTTGGAGTCAGGAAGGTCTAGGGAAGCGATTATCACACGGTTATAGAATCCTGCGTTTGATTACTACGCACAATTTCGGGGTTAGGGTATTAGTTGCAACGGCGAATGTAACGGACTGTTTGTCTACGTATTCTAGAGTGAGATGGTTTTGGGGGTTGTGATGCTTGGCTATGGTGTTGTGGACAGTCTGGCGTTGTGATAAAGAAAAAGGGTGAGGGGACGCGGCGTTGGACGCGGTTGATCTGCTGCTCCGTCGAGCGATGAGAGTATGATCTTGTATGGTTATGGTGATCGCTAGACGAACAAGTCGCTAGCTACCAATCTATTATACGCCAATTAAAGGACTAGTGATCTTGAATGTCTTTGTATTGTTCTAGCTAAGTGTCGCAGTCTGCGCACTCCAGTATATATGTTGGTCCCTCTAGGTGACTAAGCACTACTAGCAAGTATGGGCTATAGCAATACGCAAGGTAACATCGTAACAGCAGGCTTGTTACGATCGTGACCTTTGAACTACTTAAGCTAGCTAACCGGTGTAATATTCACGGCTTAAGAATGAAGACGTAGTCCAGATTCAGAGGATTAAAGGCGTTTCTCAGAAAAAGGATCTACGTGTATATCAAAATCATCAAAAAACGCCTAGCAGAGCTAACACGGATGTTTTTCAGTATTTACTACTCTAGTTTGGCGTTATCACATCTATAAACATAAAGCTTACCTAAAGGTATAAAAATCAAACACCTTCTTTTTAGGACTTAGAAATTCAAACTTTATAGTTAGGCCTGCTCACTTCCCAGTGTCATAGGTCCAGTACACGTATAGCTAACTGCAAACATTCAAGTGCTCGATTTGACAACGTTCTACCTTTTGTGGTGTTACGGTACGGTGTTCAGCTCCATGTCGTGGAACTAAGCTTATCTGCGTTAACGCCTCCTGATCTCATGGGGAGACCAAACTTAAGTTCGAACTATCAGATGTCAGTATCGGGCATAAGCACGGGCTGGCAGAGTGGCAGGTATTTAGGTTTGGAGGGAGGTAAGTATTTAGCTGGTTCCTGTACGTCTAGGACCCCATCAACATCCCTACCTGTTCCTATATTCTCTGGAATTTGTTACATATGCAGCTACAGAGTTATAATAGCGTGGAGAACTTCCGCGGAACTCGTCGAAGCCATCCGCATCCACACATCCTCCCAATCAGACGCTAGAGAATGAGACCCTTATAGTACACAAACGGCTCTTATAGTCTTCTAAAGCCCGTGTCGGAAATCGCAAGCAGTAGTTCGCAGAGTTTATGCAACCGGCTATTAATAGAGTAAGTTTCAGCAGCGTCATAACGAGACAGTACCACAAAATACATTGTATTCCTACACCATCGAGGATCACCTCCGCTAGCGCCAGCAAGGGAACATTTAGGCATCTTAGAAATATCCTAGAGTTTTTGTACTAGGTTTTCGGAAGCTACATCTTTGGAGTAAGGGGGGGTGTCACGATATGGAACTGCACACCATACCGCAACACCACAAAAGGTAGAATATTGTCAAGTCGAGCACTTGACTGCCTGTAGTTAGCTATACGTGCACTAGACCCTTGACAGGGTGTGAGTAGCTAGACAGCACTGTAGTGCCCTTTTAAGGGAGGCCTAGTCACGGCCTTTTCTCGGCCATCCCCCCTGGTGAAGTTTATGATGAGAGGATGTTAAAGGATCCGAGATGACGCGTGAGCATTGGAGACGAAGTGGTAGAATATGAGAGCATGTGATGTGGGCCTTGGCAAGACGGATGAGCGGCGTTTGATACGGGGTATGGGTGCCGTTACCGTGACGGTCGTTACAACAGGAGGCCCATTATTATCTACCTCGGTACTCAATCGTAAACCCTTCGCGATACTATGTTACGTAAGGCTGGAGTCCGGCCTGTATTTAGTACAATGCTGCTTTTCGTTGATACCTACAGGGAGGGGTGACTTGCTTCTAAGGGTAAGACAGTCGGGATCAACGTATTCCAGAAAGCGGTTTGGATGCCGGTTGTTATGCTATAACGATATCTCCTGTCATCCCTTCGTATCCCCTATAGAACACCAAAATTGCCCCTAGATCGCCATAGCTCGACCGTTCAATCCCGACAGACTCCGACCATCAAGACATAATCCATCGGTCCTGTCTCGCTATCCGGAACCCATTACTACAACTTCTTACGCATCGTGTTGCTACCTTTGTTAGAGAACGCAACCACCAGGAGGGCCATCACAGGGCATATAGATAAAGGAGACTAGTCCTGTATATAGTCAGATGGCACCTCGGAAGTGTCACTATCTTGACTACCTACGACCACATAGGTACCTCCACCTCCGAGGTACAGAACAAAGAGGCTGTTTGTATATAGATATCCAGCTATTGGAAGCAGTAATTAGGGTTCTCGTGCGTCAACAAGTATTCACGACCTACCTATAAATTTCCATTCGTACCTAGAAGCCAGCGGCAGGAAGGTAGTTTAGGAGGCCTTCGCGCAACAACAATAGTCATCGCTTACCCTTAGCCTACGGTTTTTGACAGCCTTAATATCCCTAAGAAATGCAATGAGAGGATACAGGCCTAAAAATACTCCTAGAAGGCAATATCTATTATGAATCGTAGATCGCGCCGATGTAGCCTGGTCGCAGCGAAAATGAGTAACCCATTCGCACTAATAACCATCATAGAACATGGTCGGGAATAATGGCTCCTCGCGTTTTTATAGGATCATGTACCGACTTCTATGGGAACAGCCTCCAGGGTCGGAAATAATACCTGCAATTTTTCTATGTGGTGGCCAGATTATCCAATAGGTTTGCCGATGATTGGTATCGTCTTCTTCCCCGTCGATGGAGGAATAGGGGCATTTTTGTGCGTTTTCGGTTAATTATGTAGTGCACCCGGTCACGTGCCAAATTGTAAAGATTTGTTGCATAGCTGGCGGATTGGCGGAAAACAGCTAACCGCCGACCGTCAAATTGAGCCGAAGGGCTAATTAATGAGTCCCAACGTAAATGTAGCTTGTAAATTTGGAAGAGTTATAAATTAGGTATATAATTACAACTTACAAGTGGGCTAAATTGTACCGAGAGCAAGGAGTTTCGTAATTCCCACGACGTAGGTTTGTTTGCTTCAGTCTTCGAGCCGCAAAAGCATGGATTTGATTCACTTTACTAACTGTTAATAATCTACGGTTTCAAGTGAACCAACGTATGTACTGATATTCAGTCCATGTTTTGATCTGGGGATAAAGACCCTTGTTATAAGTCATGGTGAAGAGGAAGCTTAGTACGGATACCTGAAGCCCTTCCTTATACTAATCTGGTAGTGAGATGTAGTTTGAAGGCCTTGGGTATGAAGGGACTCTCCGTCAACGTGTCACAAAAGGTAGTGTTTGCTCGATTTCTAGACACTAATCAATCTATATCTTATATCTGATAATTGACTTGACGTGTATATACGCCCTTCGTTTACACTAGAGGGCTATTCAGTCTCAAATTCCAACATCAAATGGCTCCATGGCTGCGGGATTGATGGAAAGCCTGCCTATCCTCACATCCGTCTCTAGAGGCGTTCCGATCCCTGTTAATACGCTTTCTTCCCGCGGGCTCTCCGTTCCCAGCCGAGACCAACTGGTCGAGCTGTGTCCGCGTTCGATAGCTTTGATACCATGGGTCCATACCCTCTCTCCGAAGTTCCCGAGACTGGCGAAGATAGGCCAACAAACTGGGAGACAGGCACAAATAATACCCGTTCCGGAGTGAACCGTGCTCCATATCCGGGTCTGCTCAAATGAGGGTATACGATCGTTGGGGTTATACCCGTACACCGCTTTGAGGAGGCCCGATACGATAACGCTTTTGACAAACCGGTCAATCAATACGGCACAACGTCGCCGAGGGTGAGACGGTAGCTTGGACACTTACAGGAGACCAACAAGAAACACAGAACCCGTAGCCACTCTCTTTTTAATGCTTAATTGAAGTTTGGAGACTACCCCAAGGGGCAGCAGGAGAATCAATAAATCGATAAAAGCTTCGGAGATGCCCGTAGCAAACCAAAAGGCATTGTAATCAAAACAATATCTCAGGTCGGTCGCACCATCAAAATAATATTTGATCGGAATGCAGCTTAAGATATCAGCAATGGTAGACCCAAGCCAATATATTGTTACTACAATGAATAAGAAAATAATTTGCTGACGGAAGACCTCGCTAACAGAAAACAGCCGATTATATAGAAGTAGAATCGAGAGCTTCGTAGTAGAAGTAATAGAAAAGTAGGTGACAGTCGGCACAAAGTTCAGCTTGTTTATCAAGACAAGTAAGACATCGTTGGCAGTAGAGGGGTCATTATCATCGATGGTGTCGATACTGTCAGCTGTAGGAGCATTAGTACTTCTTCATTTACCTTGCCCGTGAGTAGGTAAGGGGTACTGTATTTTGGCCAATACTAACAATACACGACGAGAACGTCTGTAGCGAGCGCAAGCAGCAGCGATGCTAGTATTAACCAATCGTCCCATTCGAAGCCGGCTTGTTTAGTATATCGCATGTAGAACCGGAGCCCAACTGCTATAACGCCTAGAAGAGCAATTACGACTCCGAGACCTAGAGTCGTCGCGTCGACGCTATCCATAGTTAGAACGGTTGTAACTGGCGAGCCGCATGGGAATGGCGACAAGCCTACTTATGCCAGACGTGCTAGCTATCCACTACATACGAACTGATAAATAGGGGGAGGGTGGCGCGCTAGGACTTTTTATAGAAACGCGAACCGTCGTATTATTGGATATTTCACCGTTGCATTGCAGGGCATCTCACTGCACAAAAGGGACGATGGCAAAATTTAAGGGCGTTGGGGGCGTGAGAATCCTCAGCCCCAATTGCGTCCCTTCAACAGCGCGGTGGCTTTCTGCGCAGGGCTTGGGCATGCGCATACTCAGGTGCAAAAAGCTACGGTGGTATGGAAACACCTATCGTACTACTACTCGCTTCATCTATACTCGCTCTCGTGTTACCGACATGAATATGTGCTCGAAGGACTCTAGCGAGAAGCCTATTGGGTTCAAATTCACCACTCAGAGAGAAAAGGGGTCGCGATGGGCCTACTGCTGCGCGACGCTAACCACCCTAACATCTGACGTTCCAATCTGTTACGTGCAAGAGATACACGCTACAATCCCTCTCTAGACTGCGATGTTACGTCTCGGCAGGTCCTGGAACAAATTAGGGCTGATATCTATATATTTAACAGATAGTTAATTGAAACAGCCTAAAACAACGACATATTCCTACCAGCTACAAATACTATCTGGCGACGTGTAAAACGTATACCACGCCTCATTATTGTCGAGCTCAACGTAGAAGTCAAGATGAAGTGTACCTATACGTATCTTCATCCAGTCCTCGTTTTCCTCGCTGCCTCCAGCAGCTACGTCGTCAACCCAGGCCTGCACGATCTTGACGTATGGGCCACCGTTGCTACCCTCCCCCACCGGGTATGTGTCAGAGCCCGTGGTGATGCTTAGCAACGCGGGCTCGTCGACCTGGATGAAGAACGCGTAGCGCGATCCACGGCCGTACTTCCCCTCGTCGATATTCCTGTCCGGATTCTCGGCGCGTGCCCAGTCCTTGAACAGACGCTTCAGCTCCTCGCGCGAGGCATCCTCAAGACTTTCGCAGTCATCGACGAAGACCCAATCCATCTTGTCGGCGATGTCCGGCGCGTCCGACTGTGCAACGCGCTGCCTCGCTTTCCCCTCCGTCGCAGACTTGACGATGCCCCAGGCCGTGTCGAACTCGGGCTTATAGCAGGTTCGGTAGACAACCCAGCCCCATTTGGCGTCGCCTCCATTGTTGAGCAGCCACTGGATCTTGCGCTCGGCGGAGAGGTCATACCATTCCGTACCAATCCCGACCGTCGGCTTATCGTTGTGGGATTGATATTGTGGCGATGACATGAACGGCCGATTGGGATAAGCCTGATTGATTGGTCCTCCTTGATGACGCGAAACGGAACGTTTATAATGAAGAGGCAGGCATAAATAGAACTGCTTGCTGATATTCCTAATCGATGGCGATATTTGACCCTTGTTTGAGAAACGCAATAAAAGACCGCCAGTGGCCGATCTAACGGTAGCCATGTGGGAACATGCGGGATAAGTTGAGATGAGATGGCATGGGATAGCCGCAAGTAGTGAGTGCAGGTGCAACATGTGTATTTGATTTGCCAAGGCGAACCAAATGTGACCGGGTTACCACTCGTTACTCCTTGGCATTAATGCATGGAGTGGAAGTAGCAGATCAACCGTGAATCAGTATGCTATGAATAAAATGTACTATTTACCGAGGAAAGCCGAACGTGGATGTAAATGTCTATACAAAATGAAACACTCGATATAAAGGTCTCCATCGACTTATATATCCCCCTTCCGTTGAAAACGAGGGTACTGGGCCAAAAAGTACGTCATTCTCAGGGTCGACCTCATCTCTCCCTACGATGAACTCCGCAGGGTATGTGTTGATATAGACCTATGTAAAGTTAGGAAGTCAAGGCTAACAGCTCCTCAAGGCTATTGTAGATTAGTCAATAAGTCCTATAGGAGTGGTTTAGGGGAATTGGGGGGCTAATCAAGCAAAGCACCTTTCCAACTCGAAGACTACTTGCTTTTCGAAACTGACTTGTAGAGAATAGTCTTCTTTCCCGGAAAGGCTTTCGTCAATCAAGTCGAAGTCATTATGCAGACATCTCTGGACAGCCCTCCAGTACACAAGTCCCATCTTCGCCTGCAGTCTATCGCAATACTCCGTCCGCACACGTAATCGAAATTCGGCATCGTTCTTGCAATTGCAATGAATGGTGTCCAGTGTTCTCCAGAGCCCGATTTCAAGGAGTATCAACTATGAAACAAGTTAGTGCTTGGTACATTTTTGGTACTATTCATAGAGCATAGAGTTGGCGATTTAGCGGAACGGCTCCGGGTAACGATACCAAGCCTGACCTTCTAGGACTTTAATTGATAAGAAATAGATGATTTGATAAATACCCAAACGCGACTTACTCCAAGGCTGTATATATCCCACCGAGCGTGATAGCGCGACCGCTTTCCCTGTTCCTGCTTAGTGGAGAAAACGTCTGGATGAGTATACATCCTAATGGTCTCCAGCTTAGTCTGGAAGCCTAGTGTAGATACTGAGATAGATTCCGAAAGCTCTAGTGGATGGTCTGGGCGTGACAAGTCCCAGCCTAGCAAATGGAATACAGGTAGCGGAGTGGGCGGTTTCGTCAAAGGTGGTTTGTTGACCAGCGGGATTTCTATGTCACCTGCAGGCTCTGTTTCATTCGGTAAATTGGCAGCGTTCTTCTGCTCGGAGGGTTTGGCGTTTTCATTTTTGATATCCTGGAAACATAGGATCTGCCATATTAGGTCAGTGACCGTCGCTCGGGGCTTAAGATCTTGTAACGCTAACATTATCACTGCGAATTCCCTTATGCAGCCATCGCACAGAGTGGAGGTTATGAATGGCTAGAATCAGCCGCCTCGCCATGTCAAAGCGTTCGCCGACTGGTGGCGCCGCTTGTGTGGTGCTATTTATGACGGTTCGGAGAGACTGCATAGTTATCGTTGAAGATAATCCAGCTGAAAAAACCATGCCGACCCTCGAATTCTCATTATCTGTA
This sequence comes from Nemania abortiva, assembly GCA_022578505.1. Classification (NCBI taxonomy): domain Eukaryota; kingdom Fungi; phylum Ascomycota; class Sordariomycetes; order Xylariales; family Xylariaceae; genus Nemania; species Nemania abortiva. Next base: position 221,903 of record MU392575.1, read on the forward strand.
ACATAACCCTTACAAGGGAGGGCTTGGAATTTCTGATAGAGCTCGTTTTGGTTGAGCAGCCGAACTAGGTCCGCGAGTCGGAATGATTGCTCGACGTGAAATGGATGCTCTCTATTGAAGTGCCTCCACTCGACTACGACTGATTCTCCGCCTAGGGCGGAGAATGACCTCGAGTCCCCGATAGGAAGCGTGTTTTTTCTGAAATCATGTATAGAATACGGAGTGGGCCTAGTAGAATTTGCGTCTGCTCTGAGTCTTGTTCCGCAATACTCTGATGAGGTATGATCGTCGGGTTCTATCTGCTCCCGCACTTGCCATAGCTTCATACTCGCCAAAGCTCGTACATCGCTACCTTTAGGTAGGCTTTGCGTAATGGTATGTGCATGGTGGTTTACGCTATTCAGCACAGCTAGATCTGCCTGCCGCTTTATCTGTGCCTGTAAGACTAACTGCACGAGGTCCATGAGAGATTCGTTGACTTTTTCGATACTTTTGAGTAGTTCTTGTGCGGTGGGTTTATCCGTTGTCACCCATCTCACATTTGAAATGAAGTTACTGGTCCTGCGTTTTGCTGAATTGATGTCTTCTGTGGATATATCGCCTGATGGCAATGCTAGCTCCTTAATCTTCTTCGCAAGCTTGAGCCAACTTAAGTGCACTTTGCCGCTCTTGATCGTATTATTCGAAGAGAGTTCGGTGGCCGATGAGACCGCATATTTCACCATTAGCTTGTCGGCTTCGCTGAACTTATGCTCCATAGATTTCAAGGTCCTCAGGGTTGCGGCAACTAAATCCTGGCTCCTGAAACGTAGCTGAGATTGCAAAAAGTCTTCAAATTCTTTGACCTTAGACTTTTGCTTCCATTGGTCCGGTGAGATCTCCGAGAGCTCAAACATATCCTTTATTCCAAGCGAGCAGCACCAACTGTCAAATTTGAGTCCTTGTACGATAAGGTGAAATTGCATATCCCCCTGGTCGCTCTCCTGTATGTCGACCTGGCGCAATGCGTTGAGGAGTGACAAGCAGCGTTTTGCCACTTTAACTAATTCTAGTGAAGCAGCAACGCCACCCAGTATCTCAAAGCCGGTGGCCATCTTTGTTGTCAACCAGCCTTAGAACCAGCAAAGTAACGGAGATCATAAAACCACAATGTTATAAGGTTTTCGTTAGTATACCATCCCATGGGCTACATATTCCACGACATAGTCTGGCGGCCGTTATCTGTAGGCGTAGCAGAGCCTTTATGTACGTACCATTGGCCCCCAAATGTTTTCTTAACAACCATAGATATATGGTGGGATTGGGGCTTGTTGCATGGATCTTACTGAAAAGGCGAGAATAGAACCAGCGAATCAATAATCTGCTGTTCTCTGCACTTTGGCTGCAAGAAGCTCAATGACTCTTAGCGCAGGCAGTATTTAGCGAGGACAGTGAGCTGCACTTCGCCACGGCATTGCCTTTTATTCATGACACAGCCCACCCGAGGGGATCTTCTACCTAACAGCTAGAAGATCTCGCAACTCCCTACTTTATATTGCGCCCATTGACACAATTCTGGACACATTGAAAACAGATTTGATTGTGCCATCACCGTGGTAATTAAACTCTCAATGGTCTTGACGTCAGCAAGATGACGACTCAACAAACATCAGTGGCTCCTCCTCGATCCACTGTGAGCCTAATCGATATGCGCCAAACATTTTCACAGACTCGGCCTCGTTTTACAAAGACACGAGGTGTGCCAAAAATCACACGCGAAGGTGAAATAGAACCAGATTTCATCACATTAATTTCCCTGATCAGCGAAACTTACCGAAGCCTCGGCAACGAGCTGGAGCCGGTTCGGCAATTCCATCCAAGTAGAGAAACGCTGTATAGCAAAGGTCACACGAGTAGTGTTAGCCATACCGAGATATTGCGTCATGTATTGGCCTCTAAGGAATCCCACGGTGGGAAACTAACAAGGGAAATATCTGAAGACATCATCATCAAAAGACCGCGAAAGAACATCCTCGAGCCGGAGACTTACGCCTTGATTAGCTTTATCACAGAACTAAGGGTTCGGACCAATAGGTGTCTTAGAGAACATCCGAATATTGCTCAACTACGGGGTGTAGGATGGGATTTCGAAGACGAAGAATCCACCATCCCCCGTCCGCTTCTCCTTGAAGAATTGGCGCCACAAGGTTCCCTAGCCAACTTCTGGGCGAGATGGAACTTCGTTCGCTTGAACTACAAATCCAAATTGGACTTAGCGCGCGATATTGCGGAGGGGATACAAGCAATGCATGATTGTGGGGTTGTTCATGGAGATGTCAAACCTGAGAACATTCTAATTTTTCCAAAAAAGGATGCCGACAACAAATTCGTGGCCAAACTAACGGACTTCGGACACTCAGTCTTCAAATACGGCCGCTCAAAAAGTCTCCCAGCTTTCACACCTCAATGGTGTGCCCCAGAACTGTTGCCTGATGGATCGGGTCCGCAATTCATGGGGTTTCACGATATGAAATTAACAGATACCTACTCCTATGGACTTGTTGTCTTATCTATCATGATTAGTCGTCCATTTTACATCTCTATTGAGGACTTCGAGACTCCGAAGTCCAATGGAACAATTCTGAGGGAGGCCATCGAGCTAGTTAGTAGAGAAGACCGAGAAAAGCACGATTCCGATCTCGATCTCGCTACTACAGAAGCATTGATGCGTCAGACTATTCGACTGAGACCTGAAGACCGTAATCTGGAACAGTGCGTCAAAATAATGAATTAGTAAGTTCTTGCCCCTTACCGCGCCGTAATGAGGAGCTATTACTTGAAAAGATAGACGTAAACTTTCATAATAAAGCTTACCATTATCGGTAGTTACGACAAAATAAATGGCCACCGTGTGTGGGGCTATTCACATGATGGAACCAGTCGGAAACAGATTGTGAAGGAACTCAATGTAACAGAACTGGTAGGTTGGCCCGTTCTGGTCGTGTACAAGTACCTTGGTAGTTAACCTAACTCTAAGGTTGCCATAGGCCACTCGACTTTCTCTCGAGCAAGCCATCAGTTGAAAGCATATATCGTAAATTGCCTCATGCACATTTCTAATGATAGACGAGATCCCCGACAGCTGACCACCGCATGGGAACTGTCGATTTGCTACTTTTCTGGGTTTGGAGTGGAAATATCATTCAGGCGCTCCTCGAAATGGTTATCAGTTGCGTCGGAAGGTGGCGTCGCTGCCGCACAAGATTACGCTGCCATTCTACATGAAGCAATGGATCTCCCGTATAAATTGTCTCCTATGCAGGTTAACGAGTGCCGAATCCCAACAGCAGTGTCTGAGTGTCAATCCAAAGTGCAAGGTACGGGGCCTAAGTTCGAATGTTTGGAAAATATATCGCTTCAGGAACGCGAGTACGAGTCAGACACTGAAGACATTTTAAAGCCATCGACTTACGTTTCTAAATCAAAGAAAATGCCAAACGATCTCCTGGATATACTCAACACGGGAACGCTTCAAGGTCTACAGACGTATCTGCGAGATAACCCGGAGGGTTTGAACAGTCAGGATGATGAAGGAAATACTCCTTTGATATTGGCCGCAAGATGACAACAAGTGGATATGCTAGAATATCTCCTTAATCAAGCAGATGTCGATGCTGGCGTACCAAACCGCTCCGGACATACAGTACTACATTTCTTGCCACCGTTCGACGACGAGACAACTCAACAATTAGTGTCGAAACTAGCTCAACGACGGGCGAATCTACAACGCGAAGCACAATGGATACCTCTTGAATCTAAGGACGTCGTCTTGTTGCCGGAAATCCGCTGCTGCTCCATCTTGAATGCAATACTTCACGGTAATCTGACCCTTCTGAGGTGCCTCTTAGAAGCGGCTCACGCAGAGGGGGCGACTAGTCAATGTCATATTTGCGAAGCCGCCTCCAGATTTCGAAGGATTCTCGCTGTGTCACTATCAATCTTTCAAGCAGGAGCCCTGGCTATGCTCATAGCTCATGTGAGAGACAGGGGGAATCTACGAAGTATTCGTCTCAAAACAATAAAGGTTTGGGACGGTAACAAGCTTGTCCCCCTACATAAGGTCCCATTCAACAGCGTAGCAGTTAGATCATTAGACTTTCCAGACTCCCTGTTCCGAGCGATAAACTATGGAAGACGCTACGCCAGGGCATTAGAAGACACGATCACCTTTCTCCTCTCAACGGAAGAAACCGTAGAGGATCTAGCCTATTCAATGATTACTGAAGCTGTGGATAACAACAATTGGGAGGCAGTAAGATTCTTGCTCGACGAAGGCGAGAAGCGTCGGTTCATAAAATCGTGGTGGGTGCGATTTCCTTTAAAAGATTCGCCCTTTATGCGATCGATCAGTCTCGGATTTCGCGAGACCTTCGAATTATTTCTGCAGCACGATTCCACAATCTTACAGAGAATATTCGTATTGCCTTGTTGTGCACCTTATTGTAAAATGCACAAACGCAAGCTATGGGACCGGTATATCAGAGTTCTCCTTGGTCATTCTGAAGCGGTTCTATTACCTGCGAGCGAAAGGACACACAGCTATAATACTGTTCAGTGCGCTCTATTACAATCGATTAATTCTAGTCATCAGGACTCCTTCTTCATGTAAGTATATATTACCCATGATTCCTGGGAGGAAAGTACAACTTTATACTCAGACTAATACATAACGTTTCCCCTTTAAGCAACGCTATCCTGGGCGCCGCGGACCCGAAGTTTATTACATATACCAATGATGTAGTCAGGCCACATGTATCTTGGTTTCAAACATCAAGGAGGCTAAAGTACATAGTGCCCAAGGATCCGACGGGAACCGCTAATCGACCATATTACTCTTACAGTGGCTTCCTTGAGCGCGCAATACTGACCTCGGCATTTTCGACGGCAAAAACTATTGTCGATCGGTTTCCCGACATATTTCAAACAAGACCAGACCAGTCCTTCCCGTGTATCTGGCGTTCTTTGCGGAAATCAAATATTCATGGCAGCTCTCAACGTAACGTTTTGGAGATACTGCGTCGTGGTTCCTACGAACAATGTCGATTTATCATGGAACGACTTCTACCTCTACGGGCCCACAAAACCTCTAGTAATATAGCAAATGAGCTTCTTCCTCGAGCAAACCATAACTCACCATCACAAGGGGAGAGCGTGCAAGATTGGACTCGCTGTCCCCTGTCCCGAGAGGAATACAACAATCTTGTTACGGGAAATATCGGAACCAAGGACAATGATAGAGAGAGGCTCTGGGTCGTGGTAGAAGCCCAAGTTAAACTCGGGCATTCTAGATCCGTCTCTTATCTTCGGCAAGCCATTCTCTACGGAAACCTCGAAGCACTCAAGGAGATGCTTCGACAGGGGTGGGACCCAAACGGACCGCTCTGGGCTCGGTTGTACACGCCATTACAGTACATCCAGCACCTCATGAAACTACAAAACAATTTTAACGAGCTCTTCAAGGCCTGGAATCCGGACCTCCCGCAGACAGACTGGAAAGACAGCAGGACGCACGCACTCGTGTATGGGGAATATCGCAGGCAGCGTGACGCTCACAACTGGAACGAGTGGAGAAACCGGCTGAAAGCGAGCGAGGCGATCCTACGAGAACACGGTGGTAGTATTCTACCCGTGGTGGTAGCCTTTTCTAGGAGAAAGCAAACACTTCGGGCGTGGGCGCTTGCTGCCCTCGTGCTAGTCTACGGTCTCCTGTTACCGCTGACCTTCACCTATGCGACAGAGAGTACTTGGGCGTCGACGTCGAAGCGCGACAAGCTATCATTCTCGTATCTCTGGAGTTTACTGTCTGTTTCGTTGCCGCCTGCCATTAAGATATGGAAAGGCACATTTCCCACTAATATTACGGACGGGATTATCACCGGGCTTCTCCTTATCATAAATCAGATTATCTTTCCGATACTTGTCATACGATTTAACTGGAGCCCGCTTCTGCGTTGCAACGATAATATCATTTATACTGGAGTCGATGGTGCTTGTAATGTTGTCACAGAATGTACTAACGACTATTCCATGCTTCTTTTTGTCGCAGCCATTATTGAAGGTGGGTTATGGTTTATTTTTTGGTTCTTATATTAATAATCTATCGTTCAAACGGAGTTCTGAATAAAGAGGGCTTTTTATGATTTGAAGTTCTCCAGTGCTGAGGTAGTGCTTGTATTTCCTCTCTATGACAACAATTATGTGTCCCTTTTGAGGACATTCAAATAATGGCCACTCTCGTGTGCTCAAGCGACCAGCCGAGATGACCTACATATAATGAGAAGACACTATTTAGATACAGCGTAGAGGCTCTGGGTATGGACCTAGAAGTTAGAACTCTGCATACACTTAGATATAATTCGGTAAGCAACATCGTACGTGTCGTCAGCTTCAGTTTTCCCTAAGCCTGCATCGGAGAAGTGACCCCACTAGAACTGATGTGTACGTCGCGGGCACGACCCTAGTGTATAAATCTTCGCATTTAACTGATGGCTCTATCGAGGTCATTAATTTAGCGTTAGTTGATAGTAGTGTTTCATAGAGTGGCACCAAAAGGAAAGAAGGCAAATGGGTTTGCCTACATATAAACTGCCATACGGTCTCGGAACAAAAGAGACTGTTTGTGTATAGTAGGTAGTACGTAGGAAGGTGTTTGGAGGCTCTTGCGCAACGACGTATACTATTACCTACCCATAAGTATAGGGCCGGTGACAGAAACCATACGAGCGATCACTTATCTTAACATTAGCAATTGGCTTCATTTCTCTGGGACGTGCACACATTAAAGATAAGAAGTTGACCATTAATTTAGTGTTTTGTGATAATGCTATCTATATCTTTCCTCGGCGATGACGCATTTGACAATTAAGCCATATTTTGGCTTCCAAATTCTTTCCTCTCCTAAGATAGTCCTCTCCCATATCTCCATATAAAAAGACTGAACGGAGGAAATACTCTAATATTGCCGATCATGCTTACCTATGCTTGCAGGACGAACTCAGGATCCCTGTCGCCTAAACGTCATTCTTCCGGCAGCTATCCAAAGCCTCAAAAATGGTCGGTTGGCAGGTACGCCAGATTCCCTCTCGTCACGGGTACTCTTTCTCGCGGTATCGTGCGGTGTGAGTCATTTGTAAGCAACGGCGCCTAATGGTATACCAGAGTTGAGGCGCTTGCACATGATTACGAAAACGTTCGTAGTCTTCTTGGTATTCTTTTATTAAAAGGCACTTTGAATCGTGCAGAGGTGGTTTCGCAATCTATAGCCTCAGGTCAGCAATGCCCAAACCTCAGCGATTATTGTAGAAGGCGCACATTTAGTTGTGATATCGTGACGTGTGACAAGAGGGCCTCGGCCTAGAACATCAAACGCTAGCGGCAGCAGCACGAGGCAGAATTGGGCGGTCAGCATCGATTTACTGCAAATACCTGTTCAGAATCAGTATCATAACGTCTAACAGCGAGGTGCTCCTTCTTTTCCATCAGCCAATAAGGTTTATAGTGCATCGAGACCTGGCGATTGCTGGCTTCTGTCCTGCCCTCGTTAGCCTTTGATTGGGTGAGCAAGAGCCCGTTACTTCCATTACTTGCTCGTTTGCCCGGGAGCATTGATCCAATTGTGGATGTATAGACCTCTCTCGCTTCTCGGGATTCTCCTCTCCTCTCCTCCTTTTTATTTTCCATTTTTCCTAGTTTCATTTTCCCTCTTCCCCTCTTGCGTCGTTTTCTGCTGATTTCACTATTTCCCCCTTCCCTCCTGGGTCGTTTTCTGCTAACTCCATAGGTTCTTCAGCGCCGAGGACGACCAGGCGTCTGGCACAGCCTCCATAGTGGCTACGTGGAACTAATTTTTTAAATAAACTGGACTCCTTCGGGAGATATTTTTTTCATCGAACTCCTTGCTGTATGCAGGGACTCGAAGAAGAAAAGTGTAAAGAGTTGATAAGATAAGACCCAGTGAATGTAAAATGACAAGTGAACGGGTCGACTAGCTTTGGCGATGTCCTATAGGGGTTCAGAGAGAAGGGGTCAAAAAGGGTATGAGGAGAGAGGGAATACGATGAACATACGACGCAAGGAGGCCAGCTTATATATGCTGACATCTAACGAAACCAATGGAATCATGCAAAGTTTGAGGCTTACATAGAACGGGCGTTAAGAACAGACTTCCGATGAAAATTTAACTAGATCTACTACTGTTATGAACTTTGCTATCGACCGGAATAGCGATTCGGCTCCTCAAGACAGGTCCCCAAGCCAGCATGTCGTAATAGCATGTGCCCAATCTTCCAAGATGATGGTTGCACAGTACGGGATGCGAGCGAAGTCTATAATATACTAGATGAGTAATTTGTGGAAGAGAATATCGTGGTCTCCTAGTACTTGTGCGAATTGGACCACAAATGGGGTGCTCATTATCAGTTCGGAAGCACCCATGCATCGCCATAAGTGCATTACCTATGTAGGTACTAAGTATCTGTTGGCACCCGGGCATTGAAAGTACGAGTACATAAAGCTTATCAGAGGCAGGTGAGTCTAGTACTTGTTAATTACGACGATGTATGTCCACAGGTACGTAATCATCGGTAGCCAAATAACATCGACTCCAGATGAATCTAAATCGAGGGCTGCCGCCGCACTTAAGTACGCCGAGGAGAGAATTACTTGAAAGTCCGGCGGGCTTGGTGGCTGGCACGACTAAAGCTACATGTAACGGGTGCCACCGTGACGAGAACGCCTGCATGTAAGTTCAAGCACTTGAGCAGACGACCGCGGGCGGAACCCTAGGGATGGAATGGCGACGATCTAGAATGAGAGTGCTACTTAAAGTGCAGCACATATCACTGTGGCGCCACTATCGAAATGTGGCTGGGCTGCTCAGGTATCCATCCACTAACTACCTATTGGACCTTGTCTATCTAAGCTACTTAGCGTGCCATGTCTCAATTTATCTACGATCGCCCGCTTACCCAGGTCTAGAGAAGAATGGGTCTAGGCTAGCTCGTCGCGTGTTGACAACCTCTTCTCACTGCATTTTCTAAACCACTAGACTGGCCCCGGTGACCTCATCATCTCCGTCAACTAGATACTCCCCGACCAATTGAATCCCTTCGTTGCACAACTGGAGTATTGTAGTAGTATGCAATGACGGAACAGTCATCAGGCGGTTCACCATCACTGCCTGATGCTGTGCAGAGAAGCGCGCCAGCAACAGAAACGGAGACGGCGGCGGCAGCAGCGACGACACCAACGGCCTCGACCAAGTCCCCAACAACCACAACGACGGCTGCGGCCCAAGCGGAAAACAGCCAAAACGCAGGGGGAAACACCACAACGCAGACAGCCGCATCCGCCGCGCCTGCGTCGCAATCCCAATCACAAGCAGGACAACAGCAGCAACAGCAACAGCAACAGTCACCGCCACCGACGGAGCCAGCTAAGCGTCCCCGAGGGCGTCCTCGAGGACCCTCTCGACCAAGAGCGCCACAGCCTCAACAATCCGTATGTTTCTACTGTCTTGACCCTGCCTCGGGGCCTCATCGGCAGCCTCCCACTTGGTCTAGTTCGATGGCTTGTTCAGCTAATACCTCGGTCACTATCTAGACTAGTTCGGCGACTGACCGCAGTCAGAAGAACCAACAACACCAACCCCGTCCACAGCATCAACTGCAACCACAACCACAACCACAGCAACAATTGCAACTGCAACCGCAACCACAATCGCAATCGCAACCACAACCGCAACCACAACACCAGCAACCACCACCACCACCACCCCATCCGCAACAATACCAGCAATACCAGCAATATCACCAGCAGCAGCAGCAGCAACATCAACATCAATACCAACATTTCCCAGCCCAACCACTACCGCCACAGCCGCAACCGCAACCGCAACAGCCGCCGCCCCCACCACCGCAGTACCAACCATTTTATAATCCTATACCGGAGGCCAATCGTCGCGATGAATTCTACGGGATCCTGAGGGAGCTTGATCCCTACAGGGCTACACCGAAGGAGTTCGTCCACTTGCTCGTGCACGCCGCAGTTCGTGATGGAGAGGTTGCACAAGCTCTGTATCATCTGAACCACGATCGGATCAACAACCCGGAGACTTGGCGACCGCCAGCGCCGCCCAACTTCACTAGCCAACCGCCGCCGCATCCTCCCGATCAACCGAGGCCGCTTACTCTTATTCCAGTGAATCAATCGCCGAATGCCCCTCCATCTGCTTCGTCGGGCGCTGGGACAGGCGCTTCACCAAGCACTCCGGCGCAGCAGAACGCGGACTCACTTACATCTCCACACCGACGGAAACGTAGGCGAGACGAGGCAGGCGGAGAACGCGACACACACGCTACAAGATACTCCCAGTTCGGTGTGCTAAACCCAAGAACGGTGATGTATTTAGGTCCTCAGCAACCGCCACCTCCAGGCAGCCAATCTGGGCAACCTTGGAACCCTAGCTTTGTCCCGCAGATCCAGTTACAATCAGGCGCTACCGTATCGAAACCACGTTTCTCACTACTCTCGGGACCCCGCCGACCCAAAACTGCAGTAGCACCGCTTCCTATCATATCTGTATCGCCCGGTGCGCCTGTTGCCCCTGCAGCCCCTGCCAGTGCTCTTGTTGGTGATAGCAGCGCCAATGACAATGCCATCAAACCAATTGATGGCGAGCCAATAGAGCAGTCTTGCAATTTTACGTGGGCATTGGACCGTGCCGAGACACATCTGGGCTTTACGGGGAACTACGACAAGACGTCTGAGATAAGGCAAACTAGTATCGGGTATGAAGTAGCGCTTAGACTGCAAAAGATGCTTAAGAAGTTGAGCGCTGCGATAGATAAGCATCGGACGCTTGCTAACCGCGTGCACATCCTTACGGTTATGCGAGAGATCATTGCGGCAACCCTTGAGGCGGACCATACTGTCGGAAAGGAATGTCGCGAGTGCTCCCGCGAATTCGACAGCACTTATCTTGCCGCTGTGCGTAAACTCACGCCTGAGCAGCTGAGAAGACTCAAGGCCCTCGAAGACGGAAAGTGGGTTAAGGAGATGCAGGACCTCGTCACCGAGGCAAACAGACAGGCCATGTTCCCCCTACTCGTGCGAGCACTTGACCATATCAAATCTGCGATCTAACGGTGCTAGAGGTAAACAGAAGGACCCTTATCATGATACCCCCATCCCTTTTATGTATGGTGGATAGGTATGCATATATACCAGGCGTCCAGGAATTCTACTGATTGATCCTCATTTTGGGCGTTAGGGAGCACAGGACATCGCTGCAGGGGTCACGGTCCGAACTTACAGTCGATCGAAACATGTCCAGTCCTCTTGGACCTTTGATGTCAACTATTTAAGCACTTGGACACGCAACAGCCTAACAAAACAATTTCTAGTCCTCTGCGCGTCAAATCTAAAACAATAATTCGAGATACATGATTAGCCCCAAGGAACGAGTGAAGCATATACAAACGTAAGACCGAGCGACAGTTCCAGACTGGTTAATTATCTATACAATAGGGCTTGACCCTAGTTATTATTTCTTTTGAAAACGAGGCATATGGTTTGCACTATCAATTGGTTAATGAACGGATATCTATCTTGCGAACAACTACTCCTGTTTTCAATACTACCCGACTAATTACGGTGTTAACCAGGTAGAGCACTAGATAGGCTCGGCCCGAACAAGGTATTATGTGCCAACTGTACACTTTGAAGTCGCTACATCGATAGTTTTGTGCCACCTTTGTTGTCTAACTGCGACAACCCGTCCATTCGCTCTATGACGGATTCCTCCAACTAGTTCGCCCGCTTGCGCCGCAGCTCCTCGCTTGAAGAGTTCGAAACTTTTCACGTCTCCGATATGAATTTGTCAAACCGTTGCATACCGTCGTCGCCAAGGCATTTATCGAGGCCAGTGACAGCCTAGATAGAGCTGGGTTGGACTGCGCCGTGCGGGGTCGTCATGGTTATCGGCGTCCCTCAGCTTCGAAATCCAGTCTAGCAAGATCGGTGACAGCCCCACGGGACCGGGGTGGCGGGCCCACGTCGAGAGTTTCTAACCTCAATATCTACGATCTCATCGTAGGTCATGTACGCACTAGCGTAAAAATAATTTACCACCATGAGGAGGGCAGGCTCTCACGTCGTCCAGTCGTGCGCTGACTTGGGGAAGAAGTCTAAGAAATTGCGTTTATACGTCTGATGCACAGAACGCCGAAAAACCGAAGACTCGAGTGTCCGATACCAATTTATAGGTTAAAATCCTCCCACGCTTAACAATCAGCCATTAGACGAAGACATGAACATGTGTTGCGGCAGCTCAATGTGATTGGTCAAACTCAAAACAGTAGGGGGAATACCCTGTCTCTTGTTGTAGGTATATGGCACCAATGTGATAGCAGTCCCTGCTTGCTGTTAGAAAACCACTGTAATAGATCCTTCGTCGCAAGAGATAGTTGAGCATAACTCTAACGCGGCTCGCCGAGTTTCAAAGGTATATAAAATGACGGCACACGCCTTATACCTAGCCCTTGTTCATTCGCTGATAGTCAGCACAGGTTTAAGAGGTGGCGCCGTTGTGGCTACGATGGTATCTAAATTTTCCGATTCAAGACGTCTTAGCCCGCGAAGCCTTGTGATCAAGCTTGTAGGAGGGCCCCTTTGAAGCTCGATGTGACACCGCCCCGCCCGCCTTTTGTGACAAATACAAGTTTCCCTCTAAAAGAACCGCGGCGACAAGTAAAGTACAAGATGCCCGGCCATCTAGTTTAACCCCCTTCACAATCCTGATCAAACTTGCACTCTCGAGGCTTCGGGGCATAAATCCGAGCCAAGAAAGAGATCCCTACCAATAAGTATTCATTCGGGTCGATCCGGGAAGCACGGAGGTGTTGGTAGGTGGAGTAAGAGCTCGGATCTCCAGGGGGACAAATCGCCGAGTAACCGGCCGATACCATGTGAGTTGGTAGCACATCGCATGATTAAACAGCCATTGGCTCATCACCAATCCTATCATCAGCTTACAACACTCTTGTCGAGTAGCTTGGGCTGAGAGTGAGGCGAATCGCTAAGTAGTCGGGCGCTCGTATAAAAGGCAAGAATCAAAGGCTTTAGGCATCAGCATTGAGAGGTCGGGCCCTGAACCCAATCTCATCATTTACTAGATTCCGCAAACCGTCACAATGGGTGCTTCCGTGAGTCCTCGCAGGTCGACGGAGGCGCTGATAGGCTACATGCCCCATCACGACACTAACTCGAAGCTGGTCATCGTGATGGTCGGCCTGCCTGCTACTGGCAAAAGCTACGTCGCCAAGAAATTATCGAGATATCTGAACTGGCTGCAACACAAGACTCGGGTGTTCAACGTCGGTGATCGTCGCAGGGAAGCCGCAAGTAGCATCGAGACGCCGCATTCTCTCTCGAACGCGACGTTCTTTGACCCGACTAGTCCGTCAAATGTGTCTATGCGGGATCAGCTTGCGATCAACACCCTCAACGAACTACTTGACTGGCTATTGAAATTCGGTGGTAACATCGGCATTCTCGACGCGACAAACAGCACGATATCGCGTCGCCAGCTGGTGCTCAGCCACATCCGGCAACGATGCGGGGACGGCCTGAAAGTCCTCTTTCTGGAGAGCTGCTGCTCCAACCGCGTGCTTCGCGAAGCCAACATCAGGCTCAAGTTATTTGGCCCCGATTACGTCGGGAAGGACCCCGAGGCCTCACTTGCGGATTTCCGGACTCGCGTCGAGCACTATGAGAAGGCGTACCAGACCTTAGGGCCCGCAGAGGAGAAACAGGGGCTCTCGTTCGTGCAGATGACGGATGCCGGGCGGAAAATGGACACGCATCTCATCCGAGGCTATATCTTATCCCAGATCGTCGAGTATCTCCTCAATTTCAACCTAGCTAAACGCCAGATATGGCTCTCGTGCAATGGGGAGAGCTTGGATGACACGGAAAGGCGCATCGGCCGCTATTCGGATCTCAGCGGACAGGGGCGCAAGTACGCGCGCGACCTGGCGGCTTTCATTGAGGGACACCGGCAGAAGTGGTGCGAGGAGCCAGTGACCGGTCACAACCCGGAAGATTCTCAGGTAAGTGCCCCGAACTCAATCCCATTCCTATTTCCCGCCCAGCTTCACGCAGCCCGAGAGCTATGAGAGGCGCTCGCTCACCTCTGCTCCAGTTCTGCGTCTGGACGTCAACATGGCCGCAAGCCGTCCAGACAGGCGAGTCGTTTCCAGCCGAGACGTACCCGCAAACAGCCACCAAGATGCTCGACGACCTGAACGCCGGCAGCATGGCCGGCCTCACCTTCGACGAAATCGCCAAGCAGCACCCAGAGGAGTACGCTGCACGGCGGCGCGATAAGCTCCATTACCGCTGGCCGGGGCTAGGCGGCGAAGGCTACGTCGATCTGATCGTCCGGTTGCGGCCTCTAATTGTCGAGCTCGAGAGGACGACGGACAGCCTCGTCTTGATCACGCACCGGGCCGTCGTGCGGATATTGGTTTTCTATTTCCTCGGCATGAGCCGCGATGGGCTTGGCGATGTACAGATGCCTCAGGACACGATCTATTGCTTTGATATAGTAAGTCGCCACTCACTTCGTAACCCTGAGCCACCGACATTTGAAATAGCGAAAAATTAATGTTTATTTCTAGGAACCGTATGGTGTTTCCCTCAGATTCTTTGCGTACAACTCGGAGCTAGGCACCTTCACTCAAGCGCCGAAGGGCGAACTACCTTACACATCCAAGATATCTCAGAACTAAGGCCTCACCGCGCGTGTGTGTGGAGTGGTTTGTTTAATGAAGAATTTCATGAGACTTCGTTCGATTTTTCAGTTCCTTTGGCGGCTAAGTTTTACAATTATGATTCCCCTTCTGGGCTTCGGGTATGGAAAGACATCTACACTCCCAGTTAGATTAGATAGATCTACAGATAAGATTAGGTATAGCCGATACTCAGTTGAACATTTAACATTCACAAGGGAAGAATTCTAGATGATGGGCTCATGATCCTTTTCACCTCCTATTCTATTGTCTAGATGAGATGAGATTCGGCTCCTTAGCTCTCCCTCTATGGGTAGCCAAGACATAAGCATGAAAGAAAGCATGAGATATTAGATTCTGTACTAGTCTCCCAACTCTGAGGCGGCGCTTTTAC
This sequence comes from Nemania abortiva, assembly GCA_022578505.1. Lineage (NCBI taxonomy): Eukaryota > Fungi > Ascomycota > Sordariomycetes > Xylariales > Xylariaceae > Nemania > Nemania abortiva. The sequence continues at coordinate 237,125 of MU392575.1, forward strand.
CCTATGTTCTTAGCGTACGTACCCCTAAAAAACAGTGAGTTGGATTTGGATCTTGGACCTCGCTCTTTCCCTAGGGCGGCGTAATAGGGTGCGATGTACGTACCTTACCTTCAATGTTGTATAATAGGTACCAAGGTACCGAGTAAGAAGGATATAAGTTATCAGGGCAAGGCAGTCCTTCAACAGACGTTCCCCTCTCCCACAGCCGGGTGGCCGAGTGGTAAAGTAGTCGGCAGGAATAACCCCCGTGTCAGAGGCAGGGCCATAGGCAGCGAGGGTTTTCCGGTCGAGGGGAACCGAGCTTGTCTTGAGCCCTCGATTCTTTTTTTTAATTTTTCCCCTATTTCCATAGGGACTGTGTTTGAGCCCTACCTGTGTTATTTGGCCTTCCTTTTTCTCTTCTTTTTTCCTCTACACTACTTCATGTCTCTATGTCTGCAAGGATGGTTACGTCTAGCAAGGCAATAAAAGCATAATATATAGCACTAAATTACCGCCACACGGCTGGGTCTACACTATAACTTTACATAGATATATCTTGACACAGGCTATGAATATACCAAGACCAACCGCTGACTACCTTTCACGAGACATTGTTGTCGCTTGAAGGATTACGATAACCAAGAACACCATCAAGCCTAGCTAAGATATAAGTGTTAAGCTTATTAATCTCTGCCAAATTCCCGGGTGGAAAACTTATTTGACAATTCCAAATTTAGTAGGCCACTTGATACTCTAATTAGTCTTTAGCCATAGTTATATGGTTGTACAATATTGCCATATATTCACAACAAATAATCATTTGTGCCCTAGTAGTAAGCTTAACAACGTTTCTTCCAACAGATCTCATCGAGGCTTGAAATGAAGAGCAGAAAACCCGTAAGCCTCTTACCGTATAATTGTGTTCGGCTTTTCAATTAGCTAATGAGGAATACTGGCTGGAGGTTTATTGTTTGCGGATTATCTATGCTGAATTATCATCTCTACTTTGTCCAAATTGCCGCGGAGGCTGTTAGGATGTTCAATACTAAAATTCAAGAACAACCTCGTAGCCCCTTGCTCTAAGTCTGCCGGTCAGCTAGGCGCTGAGTTTGCTCTTGAAGTCGTCTCGGCAACCGGAATAGTCGATTACTGAGCAGCAGTTAGAGTATCTCAGTAGATCGTGAAAAAACACATAACTGCAAATGATATTGAACTGACTAACCCATTAATTTGATTCTTGCGTGCCGTAATGGTAGGAAGTGATTGAACCGTGTAAGTTGGTTGTATGGACAGTGCCTACACAGTGCCGAGGCAAGTTGACCCTGGGCGACGAATTGCCTCGGCTGATCAGCAATAAGCGTCATAATCTCATACCTTATAGCAAGAGCCCGGTCTGCTAGGGATAACACGGTTGCACGAATGACAAAGAACTCTGAGTTTGCTATAATACTATTTTAAATTGATTGTCTGTCTCTAGAATCTACGAAGCGTTCATATCAAGATGGAAGTCAATAGTTTGTTCAATGTTAAGGTAAGCCAGTGTGGACAGTTCTTTACTGACAGCTCAATCAACCAATGGTTTAGATAACTAATTGACCTACAGGGAAAAGTCGTCTTAGTGACGGGAGGTATGGCCTCCCTAACGTGAATCAATGAGCCCATATCGGCTCTCACGCCATCTCCGTACCCACCTACCACTAACACGGCACCAGGCGCCCGGGGCATCGGCCGCATGATATCCGAGGGCTTCGTCGCCAACGGCGCAAAGGTATACATCGCATCGCGGGACGCGAAGGCATGCGAGAAGACAGCCGCGGAACTCACGGCGCGGGGGCCGGGGTCCTGCGTCGCGATCCCGGCGGACCTCCTCCAGCTCGCCGAGTGCGAGCGTCTGGCGACGGAGCTGCGCGCGCGCGGCGAGACGAGGCTCCACGTCCTCGTCAACAACAGCGGCGTCGCCTGGGGCGCGCCGCTCGCCGAGTTCCCCGACGCGCAGTGGTCCCGCGTCCTCACGCTCAACCTGCAGCGCGCCTTCACCATGACGCAGCTCCTGCTGCCGCTGCTCGAGGCCGTCGGGTCCGAGTCCGCGGAGGCCGGGAACAGGGAGAACCCCGCGGCCGTGATTAATATTGGCTCGATCAATGGGCTGAGCGTGCCGAATCTCGAGGTTAGTTGGCTGCTTGCCTGCCTCCTGGTTGGACGAGAGAGAGAGATGATGGCGGTGATGGATGGATCGTGTGTCTGAAGATCGCGAATGCTGACTGGGGTCGCAGAACTACAGCTACAGCGCCTCCAAGGCGGGCTTGCACCACCTCACGCGCCACCTGTCGCAGACTCTCGGGCCGAAGGGCATTACGATAAACTCATTGGTGCGTATTCCGTGCTTTTTATTCTTTCTTTTGTTTTTCAGCTTTTGCTTCTTGTTTGGGCATATCTATTCCAAAGGCACCACCAAGCGTCGAGCATGCATAGTCATTACTAATTATACGCCTTGTCTAGGCTTGCGGACCCTTCGATACCAAAATGATGGCGTTCTCAATGAAACATTTCCGCGAGGCCATTGAAGATGGAAATCCCATGAAGCGGCACGGTCGACCCGGTGATGTGGCTGGCGCTTGCCTCTTCCTCGCGAGTCGCGCTGGGTAAGCCTCTCTATCTACCTCCTGAGCAGTGAAATACCTCCTACCCCTTTCAATAGCCGATAGCCTGGACGACCCTTATCCTCTTGGTTAGCCATATCAGCGCTAACCCCTTATTAGATCATTCGTCAATGGAGCTACTATCAACGTTGATGGTGGCATTCACCTGGCAGCGAAATTGTAAGCTATTAATTGAGAGAATATCAACGGCTTTAAAAAATTAGACAGATTAAACAAATAGGCCCTAGTCGAGCGGGGGAGCCAGATGATTGAGATTAATTAGAGGGTATCTAGCAATAGGTATCTAAAGTTTATAGGCTTACCCCGGTGGAAGCCAGTCCTAGAGTAGTACTTCCACCGAAGGTCGTATTTATACAGCACAGATAGCAGTTGCTATCTTACATGGATCCGGAATCGTTGGTTGAACCCAGAACAACCTAATTGGGTCTGGTATGCTGGGACCGAGTCGAAGAGCATTAACTCATCGCGCCGATGTTATGTTTCAGCCCCCCAACACCTTTGAAATATTCTATTTCGATGGCTGACTAGACGAGGGAATTCTTGTAGAATATCGTTCAATTGGCGATTCTTCCAGGCTAGGCCGTTGTCTAGAATAAGATAGGTGTAAGAGAACACGGTGGCATCAAATAGGCCTGGCACTTCGTTCCCGAAGAACCACGTTTCGTCGCCTAGCACTGCGTCTAGAGCGCTGAATGCTTCTTTTGCTCCCCTGTAGAGAGCCGCCGGGTCCACAGCAGGTTTACCGGTAGACCTTAAGATCTCCCTCTCAGCTGCATGTCTCAGCTGGTAGGCAACCGTCGCCCTTACAAGCCCCGACGTGGTCGTCGGCGTTATGTATAGATTGGCTAGGAGCCCGGCGTTTGCGGGCGACAGATACAAAGTGTAGAGCCAGGCGTTTCGTATCCGATGATCGAGAAGCGACTCATAGGCTTCTAGTTTTGAGCCTATATCTCTGGGGAGCCTGGATTTACCATTGTCGAGGCCATATTGCTCTATCTTATTGGAGGGGATTGGCCTTTGCGGCCTGGGATTGGTGGGCGTAGAGGGAGGTAGGAGGAATGGCAGTGCGCCGGTAGGAGAGCCGTGGTTGTTGGAGGAACGGAGACAGAAGTCCACACCGGCGAGCCTGAGGAACGTCTGTGCGATGTCGCATTAGCTTGGTGAACCGGAACCCGGGTCACAGCCCGCCCAGTTTTAGCTTACCTGCCACCTCAGACAGGATGGGTTGAAGCTCGGCAGGCCCTTGGAAGCATCCTCTTCGGATATGAAAACGTAAAGCGTCGGCACGTCTCTGGCATCGGGCGAGCGAGCAGGCAGCTCGTTGGGGGGGTACGTCAAAAGTGGGAATTTCTTGAAGAGTCGGGCGAGGGGCGCTGGTATTGCAAACCAGCCCGAAGTCTCTTGGGCGCGTAGCCTCGCCTTTGCGCCCTCTACTGTGCCCGACATTGTATATAAATAGGTAAGTGAATAGTTCTGCTGCTGTTTCTCATCAGTGGTGGCCTAGCCTGATTATTGGTTACAATGATCTAATTGGAACAATATTGTACTGGTAGGGTATCTGGCGCCTATCGATAAGGGTATCCGTCATGGTGGGACCCTGGGACTACAGGGCTTCCGTTGGGGGTCCGGAGACCGGCAGAGTTCGAGCCAAGCCACAAACACCCCAAACACCCTCTTCCCCTCAGCAGACCCCAAGTTACTGCCCAAGTCTACGCATACACAGCGAGTCACCAGATGTATTCAGGGAAAATGCTCCTGCGGGATTGGCAATCTGCATACTGGAGCACTAGCTGAGATGCATAGAGGGCGTTCTGGCTGCTCAGCCCAAGCAATAAGCGGCCTAGATCGTCCCAGATCGTCGAAATGTGCTAATGCATGTATCTGGCTAGCAAGGAATCGAGACAGCTGGTGATGTCAAGAGGCACGAATGCTCAGGCTAGCTGTCTACTCAACAAGGAACGGTTCCTGCCGGGGTTCGTTCAGAGAACCAGAGCCGGGGCCGCCCCCATACATACTACTGGTACGGAGTATTAGACTAGACTAGTGTACTGTGTATGAATTCCTTTTCGTGGTCTGTTTCCCTACACGCATACAGTTGGTACTATTCTCAGCGTTCGCGGCGGCCGCGCATGCGTGTGTGCGTGCATGCATCCGGGGTCCATTTCCATTAGAAAGCGGGGGAGGACTAATTATGTACCTACACATGAAGGTCTCAGTATCCAGAGCAGCGTCTCACGGCCAAGCCAACATTCAATGACATACCTAACAGCATTACATAACGATGGTGTCGTGTCTTGGCGGCCCCTCGCATTCCTCTCGCATAGGGATAGAGTGCAGTATCATCAAACAGAGCCCATCTGACTCGAGGGTGGTATCCCGCGCACGATCTGGCCTATTTCAGACTTCACCGGCTCCAGTCGTCTGCATACATGCTCCGCCGTTGCAGACTGCCGTGTGACGTGGGGCTGACGTGGGGCGTAGAATGGGCATTTTCTCCAATTCCCGTCGTTCGGTTGTCTAATTAGTCGTTGTCATCTGTTGTGCTGTTGTGGTTGCTTCAACCATTCGCGATGCCGCATGAAATGGCCGCTGCTGCCGGCCTATTGTATTTCTTCCATACCATACCACACCCTACTACTACATACACTATGTTTTGATGGTCTCCTCCCTCGCTTAAGGATGCCTAAGCTAGATATCTGAGGCGGTCCCGGCTTGGAGGCTACAAAACTCAATGAGCCCGACTTCGCTGCGAACGTGAATGCGCCGGCTGGAACTCTAGGCGCACTACGCATAGACTACTGCACCCATCTCCTGTACATCCGGGACTTACTAATTCAACACACTGCGAGCTCCCAGTATTTCCGAATAGAGGCTCCGGGATAAACACCACCCTGACTGGATATCAGATGTCCTGGTCGGCATGGTGAGGAGTCCGGCGATGCAGCGGCGATCATTTTCCCTTCCCTCTCGTCTACGGTACGATGGTCTTTAAGCGCAAAGGTCCCGGGTCAACCGCGGATGGGCAGACACGCAGCGTATTCTAGCATACGGCGTACAGCAGCGAGGTATATATGCTCTATGTATGTACGTACTGTAGTCTAAAGCACGGCCTATGTTACGATGCTGTGTTACCTACCTACTTAATATTCGTCATCCCTTACCCACCCATCTATCGCTCTGGGCGGTAATACACAATGCGCAGGAGCTGGCTATCCAATGGTTTATGCCCCGATGTTGTATCTGTGTATGTAGGTAACACAATGGAATGAGGGGATCGCACTATCCACAGTGCCGACCCGTTTCCATAGATTCCCCTCAGAGTCCCTTGTTGGAGTCAGTCAGACATAGACACAAAGGGCCTTTTGGCGGGAAATTACGTAGGTGGACGGCACTATCCAGCCGTTCTATCGAATTTAAGGCATCTAGTGACATCGGCTCTCGCGTTGATGTAAGTAGCGACAACATAGTGATTATTAGGCCTATCTATCATGAAAAAGAAGAAATCCTTTTAAGAAAGAAGAAATAAATAAATAAATAAATAAATAATAAACACATTATAGTACATTGATTATATTAAGGCCAAGCCTGTCAATTTCAATCTTGGTCTAAATCGTCCGAGCAGCTAATTTATCACAGGTCCCCGCTGTCGTCCTATTTCCCTTTCCGGACGGCTAGTTGATACTATGTAGTTTAGTCACAGGGATTCTCTTGAAGGACAAGAGGGAAGTACCCGACTACCCTTGACTCGCAGTTCGTCAACTTATCCATGGGCAGGACCAATGGACCATACAGCATACATACCTGATATCCCTAGCCGTCTATGTCACTATGTAATTATGTCACTTATGTCACCACCTTCCACCCTCCGCAGGCTACAGGCTACACCTACCTTACCTTGCCTTGCCTTGGACCTATGACAAAGACACAGACTCGTGCTGCCTTCTTTCTCTCTTTTCTTTTTCTCCCCCAGTCTTGTCTAACCCCATTCATCTTATTCCATCGCATGTGACATACGAGAGACACATTGCGGCTTGCATCTCTCATCTCCTCCAAGATAAATAAATAGTGCTAGTCGTACGACGTCGTCCCATATTACTCAACTTACTCCTACTTCACACTTATATCATATACATCTCATAAATATAAACATCTACGCTTTACACAGCATCAAGGTGCTACCTGACCCAAACCTTAATAGGTATACCAGGTATATCGATTCACGCTCCAAAAGTCGGTAGTCGAGGCCGATAGAAATAGACTTTACCCTCAAAGCTTTGTGCTAAACAGCATCATCGGTTCTTCATCCCGCTTCATTAAACCGACACACTTACACATAAGAGTGCGCCTTCAGCAACCACAACATCACCAACAACAACACTCTTGTCAGCCATTATTCGACAATACACCTTGCGAAGCTACCAGTGTGTAGACGTTAAGCAGACAAAGCCAAAATGACGCCATTATACCTCTGCGCTTCAAACGCCGCGGCGGCGGCAGCGGCAGCAGCAGATACCTCCTCAACATCATCCGCATCGTCGGCTCATACTTCAGACTCCACAACTAGACGCCCTAGCAACGTCATTATGCACCCTCCTCCCAAGCCAAAGAAGAAGAAGACGCACAGCACGGATCCTTACCTCCGCGACTTCACTCTCGTGGCGGAGGCCGCACGACGTGCTCAGATCTCCATCATGATACGAGACATGGAGAACGTCGGCATAACCCCATAAATCGGGAACGCTCTCAGGCTAGGGCGTTTATGTGCATGCTTCACGAACATTGCATGATCTACCTCGGTTTCTCGAAGCTTGACGCACCTGTCCCCTTTCCCGGGCCCAATACCACACGAGCAAAGCGCAATGCAAGATTCGACTGGGGTTGTCTCGTCCCGAGCACCTCGACTTCATTACCCACTATACGTGCATCATCGAGTGGCACCACGTGCCCGTGGACCAGGGCCTAGCCAAGCCAAGAAACCAATCACTAATACCTAATATCATCTCAGCTCTTCTCATTTTCTTTTCCATCACTTTTCCGGTCACGGGGTCACAGGGTCACGATTGTTATTCGCCTATCTCTTTCCGGCATTACGGGCTTATTGCTGGAGTTCGCGATGCTGGGACATCGTCATTTTATTCGAGGGATGGAAAAAAAACAATGTCCCCGACTCAAGGCGACGTCATCGTGGTAAACGATCTACGTACCACTTTACCGGAAAAGAAAATTCGCTGTATTGTTTTTTTGATTTTGGGGGCGAAGCGTGGGGAACGGAGAAACGAGTTTTCAAGCCGCTGGCATGCATGCGGACATGAAACCCGGTTTTGAAACTAGGACCGGACCTGGGACCATACTGAATCCAGCCCCTCGGAAAACTGGAATTCCCAACAATAGACCGGAAGCCACAGACTGTGCGGCACAGCAAGCAATTGGCTTCACGAATTACCGGTCACGAGAAAGGGCTACGTATGTATGCCCAGCTCATTTTGTTATTGTTGCGTGGCGCCGCGTTGGCGTCAAGGTTTACAGAGTCGAGAACGTGTACGCTATGACAGACACCGAGCGACTCGATTCGAACGAAAGCTTAACTATAGTGTCTATAACCTACTATAGGTACCGATAACTCACGTTACCATCAATAGTGAGGTGGGGCCAGAGGGTTTCCCCGCGGATCTAGCCCGAAATCCCGTAATTGGAGAATCAATAGTGAGCTGATCGTATATCGTCATAAAAGTACCCTAGATAAAAGAATTCAAAAAAATCTGAAATCCCCGAAGCCTCGCTTGTTGATCGGTGTAGAGACAGGATCATGGATGGGATCATGAGATCATGAAAGATTTTTCCTTCCTCCCACGCTGAAAGCAAGGGTGCAAGGCCCCATGTCTTCATATTCCCAGCGCCAAGTCTCCCACATCCCAGGTGGACAGGGAACCGGGACAGCAGTATTCCCCATTGAGCCTAGGACGGTCCCAGCAAAAATTCCACCCTTAACGGAGGCCCACTGTGTCTGGACGGCGCGGGCGGCTCCTAGCCCGGGACACAGACGACTTACACCATAGTCCAGGGCTATCCACTCGAATACCCCAGGTATACTACTACCTTACCTAGATAATAAGGGGTTGATATGCGAAATTTTTGACGAATTTGAAATGTCGGGCAGAAAAGGGGAAACGAAGGCGAACTACCTATCTTCTCCCCTATATCGGGCTGGGTATTGATCATTAGGAGCATGACACGTACAACACTCACACCAGAAGTGCATATACGCCCTGTATATGCATGTCGAACCCGTTAAAGAAACGTTGATAATACGCCGTACGAACACGACGATAAGATAATGCTACCTCTCTAGGTCAAGGCAAGGGTATACACCTGTTTGCCCAAGAACGGCATCTCTCTCACCGAAGAGACGGGAATTCTCGAGGTGATTGGCAATCTAACCTGCATTTCTCTCACTCGGTCTATGACCTCCAGCCTCGTTCTACGAAAAAGACACTATCCCCGACTCAATCATCCCATCGCCTAGCATACCTAGTCCTAATCCTATCACGTCTATTCGTTCCAGCCTCACCGATCGCCGTGGTCCAGAACGGTGGCATGGGACGAACTCGAGGGTTGCATCACATCGCGTCGTTGCATTCTAAATTACTGATACCTACCGTCTCGCTAACGCCTGCGCCATGTCTGTGTATGTAGGCATGTATGTGTATGCACATCATATATAGTAAGATAATGTAGGACCCTTCCTGTTGCCGGCCGGCAGGCATCGCCTCCACGTGGCTTGTTGTGTGGAAGAGCCGTGAGCGGGCGAAACGAGGCAGGACAAGGCGAGATGACATGAGATACAGTATGTAGGACTCCGAGACCAAATGAGGACGGGTACCCAAGGCGCTGGAATGGAATGTCACGCATATGTGCGGCGCGGCTCGTTGCGGCCGGCAGTGGATGGTCTAGGTAAATGGCTTTTTGTTTCCGAGGAGATGTGTTTTAGATCGATGTTGCGATATGATATGCATAGGACTATTATGTTATCTTTGTCTCTTACGTATTGAGATTCGAGTGCGGTAGGTAGTCTGATATGAGACGGATCCTGTGGGCTTGGGCAGTGTGGTAGACTGCCCGGGCAAGGAACACACGTTGATAGGGAGATGTCAGCGTACCTGGGATCTAGCTTTCAAATCCCGATGGTTCTTTCTACAGTTCCAGTACTCCATATAGTCAAGACATGGAATCCCTAAGCCAATCGATTGTCATGTAGTACCACGGAACCTGAAGATCGAAGATCTGCGATGTTCGTACTGAAGTAGGGACGCGACTCACTTACCTATCACATACCCACGATGTTCCTACGAGGTGCCTGTTTGTCCCGCCCATCGTGACAGCTCGGGAGCGGATCAAGGGTATTCGAGTAAGCCGGGTCGTGCTACCCGAGCAGGGTATGACCGCAGGACTTAGTATGTACGTCTAGGTACGTAGGTTAGGTAGGTATTCCAAGCTGGTAAATAAAACAAATACACGCCACATACGTGCATAGAAATACACCTATACCTTGCGTAGCTGCGTCAGATGATGTAAGAACTATAGGGTATCAAGCTGCGCAGCACAGTGTGGTAGGAAATGGGCTATGATGTAATATGGCGCATACTAACGATCCTATCCTAGGGTTTGAAGACAATCAACAAGTAGGGCTGCGAGTATAATCATGTCTACATATGTAGAGCGATATCTATATCCGCCCAGCATCGTGTGGAGATCATACGGATCCCAAGGGCTCGTAACCGAGATGATGAGCTTTACTTTAGCGAGCTACTCATTGAATCAATCGTATCATACGTAGATAAAACGGCGCGGGCCACCCAGCTCGGAAGGCGTGACATCCAATCTACAACCTCTTGATACGCGGTGGACAATCCATCATAGGCTTAATACCTACCCAACATACGTCCCATCAGATCATCGACGACGAATTCCGTGCCGCCTCAGTCCTATCGAGTTGATTTCAACCTCTAGACCGGAGTCCATCTAGCCCGGGTCTCTCGATACGACGTTAACTCGCCCCTAACTAACTATGGAGTCGAGGGCCTAGGTAGGCGGATCGTGAAACATGAAATGAGGCCTGGTTAGAGACCGGGGTACTACCAATGAGCACCTACACCCCCGTACCTAACAAAATGAAACAAAACAGAACAGAACGCCCTCGACTTCCTCCCAAGGCTCACTAGTCAGGTCAAGTCAAGTCCGTTTACAGACCACGCACAAGGCCATAGCATATGACGTGAAATAAGGCGAACGTACGAACGCCGTCTCACAGACAGAGGTAATGAGTAGTATCACCACGAACATGCGATCTTCGCGGACCCTTACATATCGCATCAGTCCATTAATTAGTGTGTAACGAAGAGGGGCACCCACTCGAGTTCCTCTATAAGGGTGAGTAGTATACGTAGTCGACGGCCTACCCGTTCATCCTCGCCATCTCGCCCATGCGTGATCTAGCGATCATAGGCCTAGTCGTGACGCCTGGTCTACCTTTTTTGCCAACAGCTATACGCCCCGAGCCGCGCCGGCACCGCGGGACTAGTCTCGTGAGATGATAGCCTCATGGGATGAAAATGAAATGAAATGAAATAGTAGCGCTACGAGTAGACCCTAGTCTTCGGAGAAACCGAGGCTCGAAGGCACAATCCAGATAATTGAGGAATAAGGAAATAGAGGCGAAAAGATGAACAACGATACGCACTGGATCGGCACCCTAGACCGCAAGTTACCATTCCGATATAATATCACGAACCCCAAGCCGCATTCCGTCACATGAGACATAAAATAAAATTCAATGACCAGCGCCTAGGACGCTAGAAACTGCAGCTATATTTAATCTTCAGGAATTCAACTGACGTTCCCCTTAACACCCACGCTATCCACCAAAGATATCGCAGTTTGAGTATGATAACATCGAACCTTGCCGAAACTCCAACCACGATGCAAGGAGGGAGCCGCGGAGAGAACCTCCGTAACAGAGGTGATGTGTAAATGTACAGTTCCGCAGACTACAGTATACTTAGTCTGCTTATCGACCAGTCTACACCTTCAACATTTACCCGCGGAAAGCAAGCCTGCCCTGGCATTATCATGCTTGTAACTATTACACCGCTCTACACTCGGCCCGACTCTAGCGAAATTGGGCTACCGCTACCCTAAAACGGTTGAGATTTAGGTATCTCATCAATCACTGACTGTATAGAGACGAGGGATCCGGGACCGCCATCTTCTCGCAAATAGTCTAGTAAGACACTTGTTTGTCCATATAGGTTCTCCAGTGCTGACCGTGATGACTTTCCCAAAGACGCTGTTATTTAATTAGAATGAGTACTGGAAGGATATTTATACGGCATTCGACACTTACAGAGAATAGCCGAATTTAATTCTTCAGCAACTGCTACTCTTCCTTTTCTGTCCAGCAAAGGCGCCATTTCCTTAACTTGGAGCGGGTTCGGGTAGGCGAGCAAGGCAAAGATTTCGTTGAGTGTCTTGGTAACCTCCTGTCGAGTGTCATTCTTGAACTCAGCTTGTAGGGCTTGCCCATACGCAATCGTTTCTTCTAACAGAGCCCCGGGGTTGTTTTGGGACTCCATAGAGTCATCCTCCATGGTATCCGACAAATCGTTTTCATCGACGTCCATCTCACTGGGCATATCGTCGTAGGAATGGCCGTTACTCTTTTTGCCATTGCCATTGCCATACTCCGCAGCTTTTCGTACCATCTCGATAAACTTTCTACATCTTAATTTGAAATATACGTGCTGATTATTCTTTAGCACATGCGCATAATACTTGTCCGTCAAAGTCAGAGCCTTGTCAATATCGCCCTCGAGGATCGCTCTCCGTATACCTAATTAGTTAGCGAGTTGCGTAATATATCTAGAGGAGAGGATGATCATACATTGTCTCTGACGGGCGTCTTCATCGTCTTTAATATTTATACCCAATATTTTGACACTTGGGTCACTATTTAGCGCATGTTGCTCGGCACGTATTTCCCTGGCGAATTCTTGGGCTGTTTCAACATATCCGTCGTGCTGTAGAAATTGCAGAACCTAAGAAGAGTGAGTAATCTACTATTATAACTCGAGCTGATGAATTGGATAACAGACCAATTGCTGAATTAACTCTGTCTCGTTCATGCGGGGCGAAACGAGCCTTTCGATACTACAATGGTAAGCTATATGCCGTCACTTTGGACTTGCAAACGTACCTTGTCCTAGAAATGGCTTGCTTAATCACGTTTTGCTCCTTCTATAATAGAGAGAGTCGTTACGTTAGTCACGAACAAGGAACTCTGAGACAGGGTCGTGTTGAAAGCGTAAGTTGCGGCTGCGGAAGGTGAGATAATGGCCATTCCCATACCTCTATTACTTGGTCGATCTTGAACACGAACGGAGTTTGACCAAAATTGACGCGGATGAGCTCGCCAGCTTTCTTGATCCCAACGGCTGGGTATAGCTTGCCCTTAATATCGCGGAACGCACGACCTAGTCGGATGATTTAGTTACCACAGAGAGTGAACTGGGAGGCAAGCCAACCTTGATCATTTCCATTCTTCGTGAAGAAAGCTTCGCCGGTTCGGAAATTCACGCCACAACCAATAACATCCCCAGCGGTAAATGTATCCCTATATCTCTTGCCCACGTTTGAGCCGGAGTAAATATCGCCATCGTCACCGTGGTAACCCCATGATTCCTGTTCCCATCCCGGTGGCCTAGCTAGGGACACATTTTTGGTGACAAATCCCACGCATACGGTAGTGGCCCTATAGAACGTAATGTGAGAACGAGATATCAAATCGGAAAATGATTTGCGAGGGTAGCGTACTCATCCCTCCTTTTTGAAAGCAAAGTCACCTCGAAGTAGTAGATACCGGCCTGGGATGGCATAGGGTGATCTGCGCGTATTCCGCATATTTCGTGCTCCTGTTCTCTTGTTGTCCGCAGTGCGGAGTTATATTTTACTTCTAATCCATTTGCTGAAACCTCCAGAGCGCCGAACTTATCGTCCTTATTCCAGCGTGTTGGCAAGGGAGGGACGGCAGAAGCATTTTCAAATGCCGGGGCTCTCTCAATAAGGTCGTACGTCATACCGAGGTGGGATGCCGGTGCCTTGCTACTCAACGAGCTGTCTGAGGATGCAGCCTGGAGCACACCTTTAGATGGTTGGTAATTCTCTTTCTGTGCCTGCTTTGCTCTGTGGATTTCCCCCAATTTTGTCATGTAATTCGACCCTCTGAGATAGGATGGAGTAAAGAAGCCAGTGTTCTCCTGCCCCGTCGTCCACAATTCATCTATACCCCCGCGCGGTATGAAATTCTCAAAAGCTATCGAGCGGTTCCGTTCCCGCGTGGGACGCGATGCTAGCTGCGGGATACCCACATCGGGAGAGTGGTTGTTGCGATCCGTATCTAGCATGGAGCTTCGCGAGGAAGGCAATGTGGAATATAGGTCCGAGGTCGACTCGCTTGCGGGGTTCAGAAGGTAGGATACCCGGTTGGCTCGTATGGACGGAGAGGCAAGAGGCAGATTAGAGCCAGATACCACGGCCGCATAGGAACCCCCTATGTGAGGCCGGAAATTGCCATATGTCCCATCCGGATGCATGCCCGAAGACCCATGCTGAAACGGATTGGCCATGGTTGGAGGAGGCTCGGGGGTTCGGGAGTTCACGCTCACGTTCACGTTCACGCTCGCCCGTCAGAACGGGTGTCTATCGTCTTTCAAGGAGTCGAGAGGTTGGGTTGATCGGTTATTGGCGAGACCTAGCGCAGTTTGGTCACGAGGTGGCCCGCACGGAGAGCGGGTGTATTGGGTCCCCTCAGAGCAGATGATGGCGAGAGATGAGTCGACACGATCCTTAGAGAGTCGGGGGACTCGCAACAAAGGTATTGGCGAAAGACGTGAGTTATCGAGTAAACGAGGTCTGGGTGAAACCTAGGAAGCTGGACCAGAAGGGTGCTTTAGGTTGGCTCCATCGATCGATAAGGCAGGCGCCTTACCTAAGACCGATCGATAGCAGACACAGACACAGACGCAGACAGACTGTCAACAACCAGCAGCCAGCAGCACGTCGCCTGTAGGTGGATAGGTAGGTAGATAGGTAGGTATCTCAGGTAGTTCCAGTCAAGGAAGTTAGTCAGTCACTCGGTCACTCGGTCAGTCGGGGCTATTGTTGACTTGAAAGTGGAAGAGACCGGCACTGCGACTTAGGTAATGGGAGAGGAGCGTGCACATGCATATGCAGTGACAAAGATGAGCGGAAGGCGAGGACCTGTGATGTCGTGATCACCGACCTAGGTAGGTTTCATATTAGCAGCACGTAAGGCCGAGGGAAGGGAGGTATGTGCCAGCGGGCAGTGCGGTGCTGGATGTGATGTAGGTAGGTACAACACAGGACTGTTGTAGATGGTTTGAGGTTATGAGGGTCCAGTGCAGTGCTGTGCAGTGCTGTAGTGAGGTGGTAGCGGCGGTTGCGGAGAAACAGCTGCTAGGATAGGTACTATGAGTCCACCTGCAACCCACCTGACGCCCCACCTGCTGCGACGGTGGCGTATCATTATCTACTATAAACTACGTCGCTACCTCGCTGCTATCTAACGCAAGCAGTAACTACGGTACCTTATATCAGGTACCGATACTCCCTTCGCCAAGTCATCTCGTCATCTGCTCAATAAGAGCCACTTTCTTGGTCGGAGGTTATCGCCGGCTTTGAACCGACATTTACCATTGATAGGTCAACAGAGGAAGACCTTAAAGCGGGGGATTCAGTGTAAACAAGAACAGCTTTATTCTACCCGGGCCAAGACTGCCTTGCCTTGCCTTGGTTGTAAACAATATGTAAGTAGCATCTGCATTTACTAAAATAGGGACTCTAGTACTACCCATAATTATTCTAATAGAGATGGGGTAACTGTACATGCGTCATTAGGGAGGCAGGGATCACGCCAGAAATACATATTGAAGGCGCGGGACTATCTAAAGTAGGCACATCGTGTGAGGTAGGTAGCGCAAACATCGCAGCTCGGCACTACCTACTACTATCTAATAATATACCTAGCTCCTACATATTACACCCCGAACTGAATTTCTTCATTGTATCCCTCCCCGGGTAGGTGGATAAAAGAAAGAAGCCTGCGTACATATGTATGTAGCAACCCATAGTTCAAGGTCACGGTCAACTACTAAGTGATAGACATGTAGACTGTTTAGTAAGCCGTTTGAGTATCTATTGTAGCTGACGAATATCAAATTTGCTCATTCACAACATTTGGGACGTTTCACGTTACGTCCGTACTATTATATGAATATTTGCCATAAGGATTGGAGTTGATTTATGCCAACAATTCCTAAAGAATACATAGCCAATGGCATTTCAGCAAGGGGTGTAAGCTATCTCAATAGGGGCGTTGGTCTAGTTCCCGACCTGACAACCGCCATGGATACCTACAGAACTCGAGAAACTCAAACACTATGGTACTTAGTCGGTAACTACCTAAGGAACAAGTCTTGCCCCAAACGCACTATTACCTTTGATTTACCATGTAGACTCAACTTAATCCCATGGCTAGTCAGAAGGTTTGTCAAATACGGGTTAGAGGACCTAAGCTTACTATTTAACTCGAGACTCAGTCCAGTATAGAGCCAAGTGCCTAAGCAGGGAGCAAGAGCAGAATACCAAATTGATAGTGAAATGGCATGTTCTAAGACACATGCGACAACTCTGAAGCCCGCGGATGATGCCTGTGAGTCCCGTGGATATAGCTAGTAAGATAAATCAGAATCACAACTGCAAAGGCTGTCAATGGTGCTGTACAGTATCATGCGGATAACAGCTACTTATTTTTCTTGGTCTTTGTTTCGCCGGTGTTATTAGCCTCAAGATGAAAGACGCGCTATATTGTATTGTACAGTCCTACATGTCTGTCTAATCTACCGACAGTTGAACTTTGAAGCTCCTGCGTAGACTCACTAACGCCGTCTCGTGAACCCATTGCCACTGATGCTGCAACATACACCGGATATAACATGTGCTGTTGCGGTCCAGCCCGTCCATCTTTATTAAACGCAAACAGCAACCAAAACGCCGTGCTTTTCACCACCTTGCACCATAAACTCCAGAATTACAGATCGCTAGTGATCTTATCACAATCAAATGGATGATTGTGAATTGAAATAATGAAACTCTTCATATAAGAGTTCAGGAGGCAGCGATAGCCATGGGAGCGGGCGAGCTAGCATGGATACTCGGAGGGATACTTTGTGGTTCACCCTCAACATTACTAGTGCTATTCTCGCTCTTCATTTGGCTGCCGTCCTTATTTTCCTTGTTGCTGCTATCAGCAGACGCGGTGGGCTCTTCGGTAGGGGCTTCCGGTTTGGGCTTTGGAGGTGCGGTCCAGCGTGGGATCTCCCACAAAACGCCGGTGAATGACTTTAATCTGAAGCCACCTTTAGTCCATTTACGACAAGGTGCGCCCGATCGATCGAGGGCGCGGAGACCAGCGTTGATCGCGCCCTGGTTAGCTTTGGGGCCGAGTTTGTGATACGCACTCCCTCCAGGGCGTCCGTTGGGGTCAATAGTGCCATCCTCTCTGTAAAATTAAATTAGAAAACGATACTAGACATGGAACAAAGCTGAACGGTGCTGAGAATGAAAGCATAGAGATAGGCGTAGCATAGACAAATGAAAGTGACAGCTTGGCAGTACTTACAATCTAGCCTTCTTCTTAGGCCCAGGTTTGCCCCTGACTTTAGCTGTCGGGTCATTGGCATTTGCAGCCGCAGCACTTCGCTTCACTCCCTTCTTCTTGGGATTGTCTGTAGGAGGGCCCATGGGTGTCTGTGAGGGCGTACCGCTTGCGGCCGGTGTCCCTGGACTCGACGGAGAGGCATTATCTTCCTGGGATACTGCTGCGACGGGGACATCGTTGACGGGAGCGGGTGAAGACGCAGACGACTCCTTCATGGGTGACTCTTCCTTTGTCCAAGATGGGTCGAGGACTTTGCGTAGCCGGTCGGATGATACTCGCAGCATCACAACATTGGATTTACCAGCCGACTTTCGACGGTCCTTCTCCTTGTTGGAGGCCGATGCCTTGTTGTTGGCAGGCATCTCTGTGCTTTATTATTTGATGGTATAGGGTATACGTCAAGTTCAATGTGCTTGAAAGAAGGATGATGAGGTGTTGAAGACGCGACGTAGACGATGCCAATAGCGACCGGATGTAACGGTAGTTTTAACTTTTAGGTGCACCTCGTAGGAGAGACGGGATCAGTCATAAAATTAGAGGAAGATGCGAGGGTGATCCACTAGATTCCACTTTGCTGAGTACTCAGAGTGATGCTGGCTGGTAATGGTCAGCCGGGCGTGGGTTGGTGCGATGCGATGCACTGAACAATTGGCTGGATGGGCGGCGGTGCACTGCGGTCTGAGTAGGTTGGTAGGGTGGTCTTGGAACAGATTGAACAAATGTTGGGAATAGTGCTCGCGGCGTTGGTGCTACGAGTTATCTAGTGATGATGTGATTACCAGGGCCCAGGCACAGACGGTCGGTCTGAGGTAGGGCGCGGTGGTGATGTTGGCGGGCGCCGGCGATTAATGGGTGTGCGTGCAGGGCAGAGAGGGTAGAGCCAGTGTGCAGGTCAGCGATGGCGATGTTCATGTCATGGTGGTGATGATGATGATGGTTTGGCAAAGAGAGGAGGGTGATGATGGATGGGAGAGTGATTTAATATTATGGGGGCGGCCATTGTTGCCCTTTGGTTAAAAGTTTGGGGCTTTGGTCTCATTTTGCTCTCGGTTTGGCGGCAGCGCACAATAGACGGGATGTGCTCGCTCATGCTTTGGGCTGCTGAAGGAAATTTGTGAGGAGCCAGAGCCAGCCAGGCTGTCTCCGTCGCCTTCGCGAAAAAGAGTGGTGCATCTGCGCAGGAGGGAGAGATGACAGACTCAACCTGGCCCCTGCACACCCTGATTTTTGCAACTCGCTAGCCGAATATGGCCTAGCTGTTTCTTCTTCCGACTTTCTGATTGGCTCGGTGCTGTATCGGGTCACGTGCCAGGGATACGTACCTTCCAAGCCTTTAGTCTCTTGCATGGGTACGTACATGTAGGTACCGACCGATCCTGACCTGAGCGAGTATCAGCTGTGTTCCAGCTTGCAATACATACAAAATCCAACTCATCAACCACGTCTACTCATAGTATTAATGTTCTTAGTACAAAGTATCTAGACTGACTGTACAACCTTGGAAACTACTAGACCGTCTCCCTTCCTCCCTCGTCTTGCATCATGGATACCTACTGCCCAGCGTACTGGCGTCCTACCTACCTGTATCCTTTCGGGGGTCCGCACTTCCAAACTCCCTCCTATCTACTATTTATTGCCATCGCCAAACACGGATAATGCTGATTCATTCACCACCTTACCGTTTGCGGAATGCACCATCACCGGCACCCAACAGATCTTCACTTGCGCCACCTGTTCAATAGTTGTGCCATGCGTCGGATCATGATCCCTTCTGACACCACGCCGCGCATCTGCAACATAGGTATGTAGGTAGTTTCCTACCAGCCTATTGAATGTATGTAAGTATCAAATGCTCATCGAGCGAGGTATTTACCGCCAGTCTATGATTGCACAAAAGTCAAAAGTATGCAGTGTATGAATGATTCCATCCTACGAGGTGTCTCGCGACGCCCAAAAACAAGCGCCGGACTTCTGTGTCTAGTGGCAAACACACAGTAACTAGAGGAGAGGTACCTGGCTCTGTAGAGGTAGTCTTGTGCACCAGAGGGATCGAAACTCGAGGTACCAACGATACACGAATCATGACCCCAGCAAATGCGAAATAGTGTCGCAGATGATCACAAACTCCATCTCACCATTCCAGAGCAAGGCACTGCTAGGGAGGTATTTCCATTCACACCCGACATCCTGGCAGGACGTCCCATAACAACAAAATCTCACACTGACTATCTCTGGTTATTGACCTTCTAGTTGATACCAGTTGACATGTGCAGTCTGTATTTGCTATTCTAGGATAATATGCAACAACAGAGTATGAACCTTGCTTGCTCCGTGATGGAACAGTCAAACTTGAGTCAGTCAGTCGTGATAGCGGTTCCCGCAGTCAGGATTTGTAGGCCTGCGTCACATGGCACGTCAGCTCTATCAACGACCCGCTTGGGGTTCCTAAATGGATGCACGGAGAATACCTACCACCTAACAGAACCTCGAGAACCCTCAATACTGCCAATAACCGAGCTCGATATGCCGCTCAAGCCTGTCTCAAGCACTTTAAAGGCTTATAATCTCGAGTCTCCATGCCCGGGTTAGGTGGCCTCGGGCTCTAGCCAGTGATGCATCTTACGCATCTTGTTGCCAGCCAGTGCTTTGTAACATGCCGAGCTGATTCAATTGCCTTGACAGATGACCAAAACACCCAAGCAGATTGTAACGTCGCTGATCGCCAAGTTTAGCCACGGAGTGTCTGCACCACCACGACTCGGCACAGCCCTCACTCACATTTAGAGTTCGTGTACTGTATGCGGTGCATTGGAGCCCCCGCGATAGCTTGTTGGAAACACACGAGGGGTATCGAGGACTAAACTTCGTTTGGTTGCTTTGACAAATACCTACTTTGGTCGTCCTGTTCATTATCGAAATTGTACCCAAAGCATGCTTTCAGGTACATATTTCATAGAGCCACAAAACCAACTCGTCGAAGTCTCTCATCTGTAGCCTCCGACACCGATGTGAGCCCTATCCACTCTGTGCTGCCTTACCCTTGCGATGTTTGCTAGGTGCTTGTCAGACTCAGTGACCCTACCTGGACATTAGTCCTGTGTTTCCTAGCATTAACTTGAATGAACCTCTTCAAGCATAGATGCTAGAATCAAGCTACGGCCGAGATGGCCGCCAACTAGTCGATCTGCCCGGGGCTCTTAAGCGCAGCGATGGTTTTCAATACGCGCCGTGCGTATGATCAACACAGTAACATCACTGACAGTCCCGGCCGCTCGATTGGTTTGAGGCGAGACGGAACGCTAATGACAAACGAGCCGCCGATATACCACCAATGGCCGGCCCGGCCTTTATCTCAACCTCCCGGCGTTCAGGAACGCGGAGATCGAGAATGATGGATGACATTAGGGATTTCATTCATGAAATTGCAAGATTTCTCTCCAGCCATAAAGAACCCATACAATGGAATGTTCGAAACGATGAAGCGCGGGGACCGCAGCCCTTGACAGCCACCATCACCGACTATCGGTATCAGAAATTGCAACGGCCATGTCTATATTCGATGAAGTTCTTGAGGCAACTTCCTATTTGTATTGACGATAGCGGCATCGCTTAACAGGTATTGCTAGAGAGCATTTATTCGCCAATGCATTAGAGTTTGGTTTTCCTACCCTAGGCCAGCCAATCCCGTCCCCCATTCCTGCTCATTGCTCAACATCATAGGGTATCATTTCCACGCGACGCCCAAGGTAGAACCCATTTTCAACAGATATGAGCAATACATTCCACTCGAGGGAACAGGGGTCCTTTATGCATAGATACTTTTCTTGAGCGTAAATCACCAAGAAACTTTCAGTCTATCGCCTATCGCTTCCTATTTAGACCACTGGATAGCAACATGACATACCAATCACGAGTGGCAATCTGCTTCTTGATACATTGTATCTCTACCCAAGTTTTGTGTAAACGATTTCTAAATAAGTACGTAGTATTGCCTTCATATCTAGCGTTTATGTTCGACCTTGACTTAATCTCTGCCCACAGATCCCTCTAGCAGATGTATGCAGTTAAAGCAAGTTCCGCAAATCGCTGATATACAACCTTTCATAGAGGGTTTACATACTCGTAATTCAATATGAGCTAAGCCGCACCATACACCATAGGCGGAGAGAGCTCACGTGCAGCGTGGCCGGAATCGTTCCGGCCAGCATCGGTCCACACCGGGACCCAGACGGCCTAGGCGGAGCCTAGTGATGAATTCATTACTCACTAATTATTCATTCACCATCTACAACAACGCCCACTGCGCCCATCAGAGTAATACAATGACAGGATTAATCTATCGGTGACATAAGCGCTATCACTTTACTGAACCCCTTCACCTGAGGCGTCAAAACCCTTCTCGGAAGATTAGGGATAAAGTCTTTTCTCCGAGATGTCGGCCTTATCATTTCCACGCTCACGATGGCTTCACTAGGTGGAGGGTCGTATGAAACCCCGCGACGACGCCCTTATCGTCAGTTTGAGGAGTCGAGGACAGATCCGGACGGATATCGGTGCCATGCTGGGAAGGAGGCCGTTTACTACGTAGGATCTATACCAAACACGTCACCGATACGACCGATTCCTTCTAGGGTTGGCAGTGGATGAGGCCGGAATCAGTTCCGGCCACGGTGTATATTAGCAGACTTTTGGCGGTTAGGCCCCAGATGAAACCCTACACCTCAATTCTTCCAAAATCCTATGCAACCTCTCTCGCTCGGATACCAGTCGTCTATCTCGATCACCAGAACAACATAGTACACCCACCACAAGCTTCTTAACTTATACCTACCAACATGTTCATCCCTCACACATCCTTTGAAGTCCTTGAGGACACAAAACCACATGATGTCTCACTACCGGCGTTTATGGTGTCAGCCACCCGTGGCTTCCTGCCTCGGATGGATCCTATCGTCGCCCTACCTCCTGAATTTGACGCTGCTGAAGACTTGCTACGACGCATGCCCGTCTTAACACAATCAGGGCGTCCTGGGCTCTTAGCCACTGGCCAGTTGGGTAATGAGGTAGAGAAGCTTCCTGACTTGACCCAGGAGGTCGAGAAGTATCGTGACAATCTCCCCATGATGAACGCCTTGTATCGCGACTACTCCTTTCTTGCCTCGGCATATCTCTTAGAGCCTTGCCATATGAGGTTCGTTAAAGGGGAGCCGTATGGGTTGGGCCGGTCATTTCTGCCGGCTCAACTGTCGCGTCCTATCGCGCGGTGCGCAGAGCTGTAAGTCATTCCGCCTGTACTAGATCGACTACGAATAATCATTAATCTGGCTATACAG
Organism: Nemania abortiva; assembly: GCA_022578505.1. Taxonomy (NCBI): domain Eukaryota; kingdom Fungi; phylum Ascomycota; class Sordariomycetes; order Xylariales; family Xylariaceae; genus Nemania; species Nemania abortiva. Next base: position 259,891 of record MU392575.1, read on the forward strand.
TACTGGCTTTAAGCCTTTTATGGAGTATGCGGGCTCTTATGCCCTTTTCAATTACCGCCTCCAGGACCCAGATAGGGGTCTTGAGTACGACAACTTACGGCTCATTCGTGCCTTTGAGCATGGACTTGACCCCTCGTCGTCAGAAGCGGGCTTCGTACTAGTACACGTGGACATGGTGAAGAACTCCGGCCCCATAATAGCCGGCACTATGTCGGCCCTGTCCGCTCTCGGGGACCGAAACGGTGCGGATCCCACCGTGCTACGGAAGACGTTCAACGATGGCCTCCGCACCGTCCTGGGCGCCATGCGGAAAGTCAACAGCGTCATGGAGACGATGTGGGGGAAGTCGAAGCCGCGCTCGTACACGAGCTTCCGCACCTTCATCTTCGGTATCACGTCGCAGTCCATGTTCCCGGACGGCGTGGTCTACGAGGGCATCAACGACGGCAAGCCAATGAGCTTTCGGGGCGAGAGCGGCGCAAACGACTCGATGATCCCGCTGATGGATAACCTCTTGCAGATTCAGATGCCAAGCACGCCTCTGACGGAGATCCTTCGGGACTTCAGAGAGTACCGGCCAAGCAACCATCGGCAGTTTCTCGTCGAGGTGAAGCAGTGCTCCGAGGACTTGGGCGTCAAGGACTTCGCACTTGGCATTGACCTCTTCTATGCTGCGAAGACGGACGAGGAGAAGGAACTGCTGCTCGAGTCGCGCCGCCTGTGGATCAAGCTCCTTGACCAGGTCCGCGACTTCCGATGGCGTCACTGGTGCTTTGCCCGCGAGTACATTCTCAAGCAGACATCGCATCCGACGGCGACGGGTGGCAGCCCCATCGTGACATGGCTCCCCAATCAGTTGCAGGCGGTCATGGAGGAAATGGTGGAGATCTACGGCAATGTAGGGGGACAAAGCGGCCCCGCAGAACTTGGGGATCAGTGCCGAGACATCATGGATCTCGTCAACCGGCAGCGGGATACGCTGCGCAAGGAGGTAGACAAGTACTGTCAAGAGCGTGGCGTCAACACTCGCGGGTAAGGACGAAAAGTGATGTAGATTGATCCGGTTGTAGAGCTCTTGTAGGACCAATAATGTCTGCGATACCGCTGACACAATGATACATTGGCATGTCGTCCCCGTGCTACACGACTCCGAAGTGCATACGAGTGATTGACATCGTGAAATCCGAGATAGCCTACCTATTCGGGAAGATCTCTTCGACCTCCACCACATCTTTCCCCATTCCTATAAACCCCCCACCAATCTCCACTAGACCGTTCTCAAAAAACCCGAGGCCCGAGCAGTCATCTGCTTCCTGTCTCGTATAAGAGAGAGAACGAGTTCAATCTGGCGGATGAAATGTAGCGGGACGGGCTCCATAAAACCACTATTACCCCGATGTCGGTAGTCTGGATCCTTGGGACGGCTTGACTGGTTGGGTGCTTGGACAAGCTTCGAAACCCGCAATAGGCTGTATAAGCCAACCTATTAGGATATTGTGAGAGGACCAACGCGTGCCTCTCACGAGTCCAATCACGAGGTTGACACCAAGGTAACCTATGATACACTAGTTGACCCCCACTGGAAAGATGGCAACTCCATTGTCTGAGGGGCTAGGTGGATCGGGGTCGCATCACGACGAGTTAAATCAGGAGATCACCTCGCCCATGGATGGCTCTTGTTCTCTAGACGGATAGGGGCTGCGTGGTTTGCTAACGACTTTCGTCTCGATGCTAGGTTGCTATCCTATCAAGATGCAACTAGCCGACGAGCGTCAAGCCCCGGACTCCCGGCGCTTCCCCGAGAGCATAGCCCTGATGGCTTTATATAAGATGCATGAAGAAGCGACTACATGAGATGCATGGAACTGCCGGTACTTGGCCTCCACCCTTATCTTGTAGGTCGAGGTGTGCTATGGTTATGCCGCTTATGCCATTGTGACGACATCGACCAGCCGGCTAGTCTTCACTCGAGAACCCCCTTACCTCCCCCAACCCCTAGACACTTCAGCTTCATAGACACCATGGGTTCCCTCGATACATCTGATCTGATAAACGCGCTTCAGCCATCTATCGCTGAGAGACTTGACCCGGTATATCTCGATATCTACAATCGGTACCAGGGTAAGCAGTCTAGCGACATAGCGGCCGAGATCACGAGTCAGACGCTCACTCTACCCTAGCCACACGTCTCCGGGCCGACCAAGTGCCCTACGAGACATACAATGCAGACAGGGAGGCATACAGCTTCCCGACAAGCAAGGTCACCGGCCCCTGTCCCGAAGTAGCGAGTAATGCCATCCACCGCGTACCCGTCTCGCACCCAGAAGGCGAGGTCGAAGTCCAGGTCTACGTCCCAACACCCGAAGCTATAAGCAGCGGGGGTCTCGCGGACGCCGAGGGCCGTCTACCGGCCCTCGTCAACTTCCACGGCGGGGGCTTCGTGATCGGCGACTTGAAGTCCGACGAGCCGCTCGTGCGCCAGCTCTGCCAGCGCGCCGGCTGCATCGTCGTCAATGCCGACTACCGCACGGCCCCCGAGTTCCCGCACCCGACGTCGGCGCTCGACAGCTGGGATGTTCTGAAATGGGTCTTTGCGCACGCTTCCGAGCTCAATATCGACCCCTCGCGGGTCGCGGTAAGCGGGCTCTCGGCCGGCGGGTGTCTCGCCGCCGTCCTGTCCATACTAGCGAGGGATGACCCGACCCTGCCGCCCCTGAAGCTGCAACTCCTCATCGTTCCGCTCGTTGACGTACGCTATGTCCCCGTGGAGGGTTCGTGCAAGGCCGGGCCGTACGAGAGCTACGTCAACAATGAATTTGCGCCCATGCTGCCCCTTTCGCGCCTTGTCTGGTTCTACAATTACTGGCTAGGAACCGGGCCGGATAGGGAGGAGAAAGCGAAAGATTTTAGGGCGTCTCCTCTTCTTGCCGAGTCCCATGAAAATCTCGCGCCGGCCTCTATTCGCGCCGCGGAGGTCGACCCCCTTGTTTCTGAAGCCGGCGTATACCATGAAAAGTTGCTAGCCGCGGGCACACAGAGCAAGATCAAGATATATAAGGGCCAGGGACACACGTTCCCACAATGGGATGGGTTGAATCCGGGCTCGAAGGAGTTTGTTGGTGACTGTGTTAATGATTTGAAGGAAGCGTTCAAATTGTGAGAACTGAAGTTAGTCTAAGGAGAGAAGAGCAGGGTATTATATGCTAGCCGCCGTATGAGCTAGTTATTTTGGTGGGTGTGAATACAACTGTCCCTATATGATATAGGGGTTTTAGTTAATTCAATTTTATATTGTCCTATACACTTCCCTTCTGCCTACCCATGATAGTTTGTCCACCCACCATGTTTCTCTCTTTTGGAAATGTGAGCATGTGAGCCCTGTGCTGTAGTATTTAAGACACAACGATCGGATGAGGACAGGCGTTAGCGCTGCTTACTTGGCACATTGCGTATCATAAACTGTGTTAAATGAACTACTACTGTATTTATCAACTTACTAGTCAGCAGCTACCTTCTTTTCATCCTTGAGTATTCCGAATAGGACACATTGACATTGTTTAAGATTAACGGCCTCTCATTATAAAATACTGGCTTTTCTATACCTACCTTAATCCATCTTCACGGTTCTTCTTAGAATCAACCACATCTACCTAAGCCCCACAGGTAGATAAAAGTAGAATGAAAAGCCAAAGAGAGCATTCATTAAGGCATATCAACTGCGAAAAGAAATAAAAGAAAAAGACGAAACTCCGAATCGGGGAATCGAACCCCGAGCCTGACGGATTTTTTTCAGAGGAATGAAAACGTCAAATGTTAACCGTTACACCAATTCGGATTGAGCATGTTGTGGCACTATTGCACACCACTAAGGATTAGCTGGTCGTTACCAACCAACCCAGTTAGTAATTTAGCAGCCTCAGGTTGCAAATGTTGTTGTCTGAACTCTATGCTTTTAGTAGGTAACAGACTGGCGTTGTTGAACAAAATTTTTCAAAATCACCATCCTAAGACTATCTAACCGTATTTACGAATATTATCAGTCTCCTTGTTCATGTTTACATTCGTTGTGAGGGTTCCATCCTATGTGGCAGTCCTGCCTCACGTGGTAGGACCTTGTAATAGTAGAAATAAACATGGACACATTGAGATCAATAGAAATGAGCAAAACACATCTATCGGCCCCAAATTACTGTCGTCGTAAATAAAACGTAGCTTCAGGCACTCAGCTGACCAAAGAGAGGTCTTAGATAGGAGGACTGGTTGGCGGCGTCGGGAAAGACACCTTGAAGAAGACATCCTCCAATTTTTGCAATAGGCCGGGCTTGACGCTGCTGGCGAGTGCCCCCCGGAACCCGGGCCTGACCATGATTCTCGTCAAGAGTTCCATCTTGGGTTCGTCGGGGAGAAAGTATAAAGGGAATCCCTTCACCCTGCTGAGACCATACCGTTGGATTCTTTGCTCTTGACTTAAAGCGAGTCTTTCGATCTCGGGAATTCCTGTTTTATAAGTAGATAAGTGAGAATAGGTCATATAATGATCTACGGAGAATATCTTACCACACTCCTTTAGTAGACCTGATTGAGCTTAGTTAGCCACCTCCCAGAAGCAAAGAAAGGAGTGCTTACCGGGAATACCGAACACAAACTTTTGAATCATCTCTATCCGGATAGCTCCTTCTGGGCTTATGGGCGGTGCCTCCCAGATTTCATACTCGTAAACCGGATCTTGTGCTAGGTCGATATCGTTCATAACAGTCTTAAACATGAGTCGATTGATTTTCTGGGTCGTCATCTTGTTATGCAAGGCTATCTAAGTCAGTTACGTTACAGGTATATCAGTTTGTAATGAAGAATAATTTCCGGAAAGAGAAATAAATTGGTAGAATAGATGAAAATGTTGACATGCTCACCCTGAGCAATGATGTCTTCTGGCTGATCCTCGGCATGTCTCTGCATTTCTCTCTCGAGGTATCCTGGGTCGTTTTTCCCAAGAACCATATGCCGCACATTTTTTGAGTAAAAGAGTACTCTCGCCGACGGGTACGTGAGATACTCCGCCTCGATTCGTTGGCGGTTTCGGGAGCGAATCGCCTCTGGCTTGCCCTGCGAATCAACGTCTACCTTGATCCTCCTCTTTAGCATCTGCTGGGCCAGTTCCATATCCTCGAAGAATGTCTGGTTGGAGCCTCCTGCGTGTGAGATATTTGGTCAGCGTCTATGACAGAACTTGAACAATACTGTGTTGGAACACGTCCTACCAAGCGATAAATATGCGAATTTAGTCCCTATAGGGGGTTCAGGCTTCTCCAGCTCCTTTTGACCTGAGAGCATCCACTCTAGTAAGCCATCTTGCATTTTGCGTTCCATAGCTTTCATTTCGGCGAATTCCTTCGCTATGTCTGGATTCGAACCCTCCTTCCACACTGGCTCTTTTGTCGAACCTAGCGACTTCATGAGTGCACCAAGATTCTCAAGAAGCTTGCGTCTCGCGTCCGCCTCGTCACCTACAATCACCTTGCCGAGCCTCGGATCGCAGGTCATGTACCACTCCAGTGTCCTGAAGAAGGTCTCTTTAGAGCCAAAGACGATACTGTTGCACCGGTGCGCGTTGTCAAATAGGATGTGGTTGATTTTGTTGACGTGTTCCATGCCGACGGGGAAAAACGAGAAGCAGAATTTGTGACTCTTGAGCAGCCGTCCATCTTCACCTGGTAGGTTCTGCACTCGGCCGTTTACCACCTGGCTGTAGTTGTTGCGTGCCTTATTTATGGGGAGGTCGGCTAATTTCGACTGTACGCTGTACCCGTAGAAGTCGTCGACTGCCCCCTTACGCTGGGCATCTCTCCACGCCTTGATTTCTGGATTGCTGTCCTCTTCTGGCACTGGAAGTAAGTTGCTCCGTAGAACTATCATGAGTTTGGGGGAGAGAGGGGCAAACTCGTGGAAACTTGTCCATCCGGTCTCAGTAAACTCCCCCGTCGCTGGATTTTGAGCATGAGTGTTCGGGCCTTCAAACACGTTGTAGCAATTGTCCGTCAGTATAAATTCGGCTTCCGGCTCGGACGGTGTGCAAATGGCCATGTACATCATCTCCGAGTGCATGAGGAACCACATGGCATCGGTCCGGTACATGTTCTCGGTAAGTTCCAGCTGCCAGTTCTCCGTGTCCATCTTCAGATTCATAATGGTTCTCAGACCGTGAAACCAAACATCAATAGGACGTTTGAAGTTGCTCTTCTCCATATATGCTTGAAGATTTGACTTGTCATTGTAATTGTATTCGTCTGGGCCAGTAAAGCGCCGGTGGAAGGTTCGCCCGCGATATTTGAGGATGAAGAGGAATTTCCGGATAGAGTTTCGCTCTTCTCGTGTCACCCATACATTCGGGTCCCCAGCTTCGAAGGCTTTGACGATCTTTCGGAAGACTTGAATAATAGGAGTTAGTCTTCTTCTTTCTCAGAATCATGGGACATGGGATAATTTTACCCTCTCGAATGGTAAAACGGCGAGAAACAGATCATGATACTACTCACTGGTACTGACGTGATTCTCCAACTTGCCTAGCATCGTCTCGATCTCTCGCTGCTGGGCTGTGGGCTGAGCTTTGTCTTCGTACATATCATACTGCCCAAGAATACGCGATACCTTGGTCTCTTCGATGATGAAGGGGTCGGCTTTCATGTTGACATTATTGACCACAAGTTCGCCGCGAAACAGAGTGTCCTTCTGGTTCTTTTTGCCCCTTTTCCCCTTCCCCGTACGCTGAGGCCCTGAATATTTGTGAGCGTAGTTTCTCAGCATGAACTGAGGAACGAAATGCTGATATTCGGAGTTTGACGGAGCTATATTCCGTGATGAACTCGCCATGATCGCGAGAGCTCCCGTTTGGAGATTGTCACGGACACTGTACTTATTGGTAGGTAATGGATTATTGCTATTGTGCGAAGGTCTCTAAAATCACCTTCCCATGCCCTACCTACTATGTAAACGAGCAGTCTCTTTGTTCGATCCGTCTGCTGTGGCCTAGGGCAAACAGTTAAGGCTTGTATCTAGAAGATACGAATAAGTACGAGTTTGAGGATTGACCTGGGCTTGATCATGGAATGAAAGCAAATGTCTGATTCGAATGTTAGGCGGCTATATCGGAGACCCGACCCCTCCAACAACCTACCTTTCACGGCAGAGGCGGGGTTCACATTCATAGATCAAGCGAATCAGCTGTGATCTTTGGCTACCTAGCTACATTATTACATGGGTATAATTGAAATCTTACGCCTATGCATGCTTTATAGAATCAAATAACCGTAGCCTAGCTTCTTAAACTATGAGATTGCATAAATTTGTATAGTCCGGAGCATTCTCGAATCTGTATCTAACACAGACGCAGGTTTTAGATGGCTGGTGTGCGCCACAGCTTTACCAGCCAATCTTAAAGCTAGGAGACTTATGCATGGTACTAATCGTGGAGCTTAATTAGGAAATTGTCTTTTATTACTTTCATAAGGAATAGTTTGTTTACTGGTCCCTTTTGAGCTGCTATAGAAAGTCACTTGGCTATTTCTCGATTTATGTTTCCATCTTTAATCGCAGTTCTTTTTAAAATACTGGAAGTATTTATTAGTATCGCAGTACTATTTATTCAAGCGGGCCTGTGCCATGAAATTGATAAATTTAGCAAGAACGCGAATTAGAGCTCCTAAAGCTAGACTGATGTTGTGTGACTTTTATAAATCATATATGAGGAGAACTTACTAGCTTACAATGCCTTTATTGTGAGTTCATTATGCTTAGGATCTAGTCTTATGTTGTAATAAAAACAACCTTGTATAATGCATGTCCGCAAAAATCTATGTGCCAAATATTTCTCTTATAGCATTATAACCTAAGCTTAAAATATTATACTATTAAAACGGCTTAGTGCTTATTAATATAAACTGTATTTTAAAAGCTTAAATATTTTTATATTTAAGTATTTTTAAAAGTTTTTTATAAAGTATAAAAATAATATAAGTTTTAAATTTTTAAAAAAAAAACTTTTTTAAACTAGCTTATTTTTTTAATTAAAAAAAAAAACTAAATTTAAAAAATTAAACTATTATATAAAAAAAATTTAATATTAAATATTTAATTAATAAAATAAATATTATAATAATTTTATTATTTATATTATTTTAATTTTT